>PVKZ01001226.1:182999-210122 GCA_004027375.1 Macroglossus sobrinus | reverse complement strand
TCCATTGTCTTGGTTTGCGATTCCTCATGTGGGTCTAGGGTCTGCCAACCAATGCCACTTTTTAAGGAAACTCCTCCTTTGGTCCTCTTTCTTAAATTAATTGAAGCTTTATGCCTTGGATATAAAGCAGATGATTCAACATAATTAGAGTACTAAAATTTAAGTATCGATTCTGTCTTTGAAACAAAATGTAGGAGTGGCATCTCCTGTAGTGATTTTCATTGTCTAATTTATTTTTTAATTTATTTGCTTCTGAGCCTTTTGAAGTTAAATGGTAATACATGCCTAAGATAGATAGAAGATTCAAAACACACAAGTGGAAATATTGATAGAATCCATTGCTCTGTCTGTCCCCCAAGCCCCAGTTTCATGTAGTAGAGGCCATCTATGTTACCAAAAGGTAGACTACCACATAAGAGTTCCTCACCTGACTTTCTCCCCGTCTTTACTATTTATCCTATGCATGATTTCATATCAGTTTATAGAGTGGTACTTCTTTCTTTTTCATCTCCTGCATAATATCCATTGTATACATGAACCCCTTTTTTCTAGTCCTTTCTGAAGGTTGTTTAGATCGTTTCTAGTCATTTGCTATCAAAGATAATGCGGCAATGAATACCTGTGTATATATGACCTTGCGTACTTGTTAGAATAGATCAAGGAATATGTTTCTAAAAGCAAATGAGTTAGGTCAATGGTATGTACATGCATTTAATTTTGCTAAACATTGCCAAATTGTCTTATAGATAAAAGTTCTACAGATGTGCTCTCCCAACAATTCCTGACAGTGCTTGTGCCCCCGCACTTGTCAGAACAATTTATTAATATATTTATCTTTACCATTGTGATAGGTGAAAAACAATTTTCTCACTGTCATCTTAATAAGTATTCCTCTTAAGAGGATGTTGAATATATTTTTTTAAATACTACTAAATAATGTTAATAAATAATATGACTATAATAAATAAAGTACAATAATAATTATAAACATAAACATTTTCAGTATAATGATAACAATAAAAAGTAACACAAGTACACACCACATGACTTAAAAAATTACAAAGACCACTGTATGCCCTTCTGTAATTGAATTTCCTCATTTCTTCTTTTTGGAAGTATATTTTTTGCCCTGAATTTAATATTTATCATTTGCAGTTATTTATGTCTTACAACACACATCTGTATCCCCAAACTACATATATGTGTGTACAATTAGTTTGCATATTTTTAAAATTCATATAAATATTGTCATCTCCATCTATTGTTCTGCAGTGTGATTTTTATACCTAACATTATTTTATAAGAATCCATTCATATCTATGTACTCTATTGAATAAATACATCACAATTTATCTATTTGATTACTGATATCCATTTAGGTTGTTTCTAATTGTGGCACTTTGTGGCAATGCTACTACTGTAATCATTCTTGTAAGTGTCTCTTCAACACGTGAACAGGCAGATACCTGAGAATGGACCTGCCATATTTGGGCACCGTCAACTTTCCTACATATGTTGCCAAATTGCTTTGGAAAGTGATTATCCCATTTTATACCTCATCAGTAGGATAGAAGAGTTGTTGTTTCATATCCTTGCCAAAACTTGGTCTTCGGATATATTAATTCTTTATCAATATGACAAATTTGAAACAGAATTTTATTGTCGTTTAATTTGCATTTCCCTGATTACAAATGGGAATAAGCACTTTTATATGAAAGCATTTGTATTTTCCTTTCATGTAAACCGTCTCTTTGTGGTTTATGCTCATTTTTTCTATTAGATTATTGTTTTTGTTTTATTTTTAAATGTTTCGTAGGAGGTTTTTAATTTTTTTAGGAAATCTGATAGCTTAGCTATCATTTTTATCATAAATTGTTTTTTTATATTTTTCACTTCCTATTCCCTGTTGGGGTTTGAGTGCCCCTCCATAGGAAGAGCTTATTCTACATGCAAATGGATGTCCAGGGGCTTTTTCTAAAGGAACAGAAGAGGCCTGGGGATGGGGGTGTCTGAAGGTTAAGCTTGTAGCAACAGATACCCTCTTCCCTTTTGTAAATAGTATTTTTATACTTCATTCTTACCATCTCAGGCTTTACATATGAAATTCCCCCAGATGGAAGGGGTGGGGAGTTCCCTTCCTCCCCGGAGTGGGTGAGAGTGAGAGAAGATACGTATTTAAAGAAAATTAAATTTAATAATGAGTTTCTCTAATAAAAAAAATAAGGATAATTAAATTTCATTTAGTTACCCTTATTTATGGTAAATTTATTTTAAAACAAAGTATTTAAATGTATATATTTATAGATATACTAACATAAACACAATTTTATATAAATGCGTAAATGTGATCATATATAAAATTTTGTGTGTGTGCAATTTTTTCTCCATTTTTGTTTGGCATTCTCCTCATTCTCTTCTACTTTTCCCTTCATGTGAATCCTCTCCTTTTCCTTACAAAGGTAACTCAAAAAAAAAAAAAAAGATAACACTCTGGTGGTAATCATATTTCAATGTATAAATGTATCAAATGAACACATACATCTTAAACTTACACAGTGCTATATGTCAGTTATATTTCAATTAAAAAAGATACCTCATATTAAAGGCTTAAATGTCAACCATATTTTTAACTGTGTTCAAATACTTCTATACAGATATATATTTACAAAAATACATTTCAGTACATACTATACAGAGTATTTAAATTTTTGTCATTATTTGGTTTATAAACATGGAATTATGCTAACAATCTTTTTTACTTTTTATATTTTCATTTGACTATATTTTGTGAAAATATCTCTAAGTCAGCTTTATAGTTCTAACTCATTCTTTTAATGGCTCCTAAATTGTCTTGCATCAGCAAACATTTTGCTAAGCAAAAACTATGATACAGAAACTTTAAGGGACATAAAAAAGGATGATTGTACTTGGTCAAGATTTTAATAATATATTTGGGGCATTTATTTATATTCAGGAATTTTAAATTGACATTCAGAGGTATATTCCCTTCCACACACACAGAATTGTGTCAATGTAGAAATTAATCAATATATATGTATAATCCATATATATATATATATATATATATATATATATATATATATATATATATATATATATATATATATATAACAGAGAGATTGAGAGAGAATGAGTAGAGAATCAAGTAACAGAAAGCACATTCTATTCTATTCCCGGCTCAGTAGTAGGCCCCCGTGTGGATTTGGGGGAATAATTTACCTTTCTTGACTCCAACTATCTAATTTTAAAATGCAGAATAGAAGTAGAAATGTAGGCTGTGCTCCTGGTGAAGTCACATAATTCAAAATCAGTCGAATCAAGACTGATCCGACGTTTGCCAAGGCTTTACATTCACCAGCTTATGTGGCGCCACCATGTGGTAATAGTGTAAACAGTTCTGAGTGCATTTGATCCATCAATTTTCAAATTAGGATTCTTTATCAGTTTTTAATTTGAGAAATTAACATTTCAAATCTTGTGTATGAATTAAGATTTTATGAACATGCTTACTTTTTACTATTTTAAGTTTATATAAAATGTGACCACCCTCTATGGGTCAGAGTACTTTTGACCTTAATCGTTGTGTCTATACCATTCAGTAGTAATCACGTAAGAAAATGGGAAAAAATACAGTGATCACAGAAAAATTATTCATACTATAAAAGTATATTTTAAATAAAAACATACAGCGGTTTTTAGCAGCCATATGACTAATAAACTTTACAAAGTGCCTAGAGTCCCTGAGATTAGGAGGTGGGACGAATCAGAGAAATTGGGGGCAGAATTGGGTACAAATGTAAAGGCAATGTATTAGAGTTCTACATCATTGTTCAATGTTCACAGTATTTGGAACACACTAAACTGAAGCACATTACACAATCCAGTAATGAGATGATAAATAAAATCAAAGTATAATGTCAAGTTTTATTATTTATGCTAGATTTATGAATTTATTATTATTTATTGAAAATAGTTGTCAACTTTTTGTTTACTTTTAAGTAAATTTAAATTTTAGAATAGTTTTGGATTCACAGGAAAGTTGCAAAATAGGACAGAGAAAGTTCTTGTGTGTACCCTGTACTCAGCTTCCTACATTAATAACCTACATTTCTATGGTACATTTGTTAAAATTAAAAAATATGGTACATCATAATTAATTAAAGTTCATACTTTATTTAAATTTCCTTAGTTTTTACTTAATGTCCTTTTTCCTTTCCAGGATCCCATCCAGGATACCACATTATGTTTAGTCATCATGTCTCCTTATGCTTCTCCTGGCTGTGATTTCTCAGATTTTCCTCTTTTTGAAGACTTTCACAGTTTTGAAGAGTCAGTACTCAGGTATTTTATTAACTGATCCTCAATTTAAATTAATCTGATGTTTTTTCTCACGATTAGAATAAGGTTGTGTTTTTTGAGAGGAAGACCACAGAGGGAAAGTGGGAAAACGTTTTCTAATCCCATCAAATCAAGGATCATTACATCCACATTTACTGTCTTGTTAGGTAACTGTTGTCATAAACCTTGTTCACCTGGCCAAGGCGGCATTTGCCAGGGTTTTCCACTGTTAAGTTATGCTTCTTCTCTTCTCTGTATACAGTGCTCTTTGGAAGAAGTGACTGTGTAAAGCCCATACTTAAGGAGTAGGGAATTATCTTTACATCCTTAAGTGGGGATCATGCACGTAAATTATTTGGAATTCTTCTGTGTAAATTATTTTTCCCTTCTGTTCTATTGGTAATTTTATCAGTCATTTATATCATATGGACTCAGATATTTATTTTACACTTTGGGCTATAATCCAATGCTACGTTATTTATTCTAATGCTCAAATTGTTCTAGCCGTGGCCATTGGGGCTCCTTGGGGTTGGCTTTTGCCTCTCTTTCACATGCCCATTGTTCTATTTTTGAAGGACTTCTTACTTTCTGGCACAACAAGATGCTCCAAGCTTATTTTATGTGCTTCTTGCCCCACCCTTAGAGTCAGCCATTTCACCAAAGAGCTCTAGTTCCTTTGTGGGCGAAATGACATTAAAAACCAAGATCTGGGCACTGGGTGTGATTTTTGTTTACTTTGAATCTTTTCTCTGTATGTTTCTACATAAATATTTTTCTCTCCATGTCTTAATCATCTTAAAATCAAGAATTTTTAAAGAGCTTTGAAAATGTAAAGGCTAGTTTGTTTAACAAAACTTGCTTCGCTCTTGTTAACTATTGTTTTTAATTACTGCTACTGTTAACACTACTCCATCACTATTTGTAGAGTTTGTCACTCTCAGACATGAATTCAGGATAAAAGCTCTCTGGAGGAAAATTATAAATTACGTACGCACTTTTTCTTGCTCTGTTACTTTTCGCTAAATCACCAACCAACAAATATGTTTCCTAGTGAATAAACAGAGCTATGTGTATATATGCATACAGGTGTTTCCCTCTAGGCTTCTTCTTGGACCATATTTCTAGGAGAAGTGTGCCAGAATTGCCAGACTGTGATTCGCTTGAAAACAGCACCTGTGTGTTTTCTCCATCATCTTTACATTTCCAGGGCTTAGCTCATGCTTGACATAATCCAGAGGTTTCCTAAACATTTATTGAATAAATTACAGAAACTCCTAGAATATGGTGAAGACTACCATCAATAATTTAAATGTGTCTAAGATTCTTCTATTTATTTTTGTTGTTCTTTATTTGCTCGCTTTTGCCTAGGAGGGTTTTAGTTCCACTTATTAAAAAGAATAATGGTCACTACCATTATTTTATTTATTGATTGATTTTTTGTAAAAACTGTTTTTATCCCTCTGGTAATATTTTATCATGAGCAATGATAATTTAATCAGTTTTAGGCTTCTTTTCCACTAGTAAAATAAGGCTCAAACTGTTCATTTAAGAGAAAATGCCCAAAGAAATCCCATTAAACTAGAGTGTGCTTTTCCTTGATTCCCAGTAAAACATGAACTCTTCATTTGAGTTCTCTATTACACAGAAAAGTATTTCTATGTATAGTGTTGAATAAGCTATTCTCTCACTGGCTGGTATTGAATTTAATTAGAATAAAATATCTTCATGAAAATAAGGTTTTAATGATATACTGTTTCATTTTAAGACCATAAGTCATCATATCCTCTAAGTGGGGGAATAATGATGCTGAAACAAAACTCTGTGGAAGAAAAAGTAGTCATTTGGTGTTCAGTCTTTCTGTGGAAAAAGCGTATTTTTATTCTTTATATTCCTTATATTCCTACTTCAAATTTCCCATTTAAAAGAAGGTTCTTGTATGTATTTTATTTTAATTCTACTCTAGATTCAGTACAACTTTTATAAAATGAATTAATTTAAATATAATTGTGGAACCGAGAAGTATTGCATGAAGGTATTCGAGGTAGCACTCTTGACTTCAATATAAACACCACCATCATTTATCCATTTATTCATTCACCTGCTTATCAAAACTGCTATGTCTGTTGCCATCCAGTGCTGGGGAAAGATAAGTGGGAAAGACATATTCATGCTTTCAGTGATTAGTAGGGGATAAGTAAAAATAAACTAAATAATGTAGTAGGATAGTCCTGGATGAGCAGAGGAGAACACAGACCTGGATATGACCTGATGTCTGATTATGTAAGAGTTTATATAGGGTGGCCTGCAAGGATGACATATTGACAACAAATGGGCTAGGTGAGAATGGGGAAAACCTGTAGTCTTGTCCCTGGTCATTAACTTTTGTATTTATTCCTTTTTAAATAAGAATTAACATTTACCATGTGTTTGCCCATGTCTAGACTCTGTTTTAGGGACTTCATGTGTCCTTAATTAGTGTATTTTCACAAGAGCCCATCTCAACAACTAGTACCCTGAGACAGATTCTGCATGCTCCAGAATAGGCACTGTAACTCCCATTTCCATTTTACAGATGAGGAAACCGAAGCACAGAGAGCTTAAGTAATTTAATTTAGATCATGAAGACCCAAGTGTCATAGCCAAGATGTAAGCCCAGGCAATATGCTCCAGAGCTCCTTCCTACTGTAATGATTATCTGCACTATTTATGATGTCTTAAGGAGAGAGGAATAGCAGGCAAAAGTTGGAGAAGTTTTTCCAAAGGGCTTCCTGGAACAAGCAATAATAGTAAAGAAGGAAGTAGCTATAGTTAAGATGGAAGGAATGGGAAGCACACACAGTGTTTCATAGGGTCTTCTCATGCGTCTTGGAAAGGGAACTTAGAATGGCTTTTTGAGACCGGTGGAGTCAGGAGCCCTGAAAGGTAGTCAACACAACATGCATACCATTGTTCTCATCTGGAATGCCAGTCATTTTGAGATGTCCTCTGGTACCTTAAGAAGTCAAGAACTATAGCAAAGGGGAAAGGTGTTTTGGGAACAGGAAGATGGGTGGAGTGGAGCAAGAGAAGACATGTAACCTGGATACTTCATGGGGATTGTTTATGAACCTGGGCATGTTGATAGAGCTTAACTGTTGGTTGCTTGGATGCAGGGAACATTTTGATGGCCACGGGAAAACTGTGAAATCATTCTTTGTTTTTTGTTGTCTATTTTCCCAAGTGATGCATATAACATCTCTGAACATCACTCTGCTCTCTAGGTACACCATGTTTATATGAGATTTATGTTTTCCACTCCACTAAGTTTGGTCTGAATGTTTATTGGTTTTTGTTACTTTTATAAATGGAAAAAATGATTTTTCCTCATAATTTAATAGAATCGAGTTAACTTCTAAGGAAATAGTACCTCCCTTGATCCATCATTAATAATAAAGTTTTACAATAGAAATTATGATTTATAAAATTACTGAGGTGAAAGAGAAATGCCAGAAATTTAATCAAGCATTATTGTGTAGTCTAATCCTAAGAACGAGAAATCAGACATGTAGACCAAATATTCTCCTTTTAAGTATCTTTAATTTTAAGGGAGAGATAAAGAAATTTTATGTAGCTCATTCAAGACGCAAGTAAATTCTCAAAGATGACCAGACCCATTACCTGGAATGATAGATGGCATTTTCTGAGATGAGTGAGAGTGGAAAACAGATTTTGTGACAGCACTTCTGCCAGAGGTTCCAGCCCAGTTCTCCCATCGCTGACCCCCCTCCATCTTAAACCATCTTCTATCAGTAGATAAGTTTTCCCAAGGGATGGAGTGAAGTGTTTTATTTTTAACATTTGCTAGTAATATAAATTGATAAAAAGAAAAAAAAAGAGATAAGGCTTCATCCAAATGTCTCATCAAAATGTTCCAGTCAAAACAGCAGCATTGCAGTGTCTGCCTCAAAATGGCTGCATCAAAATGCCTGTCAAAACATCCCCATCAAAATGTCATGTACCCAGAGCACATGGGAGATGCTCTCTTGACACTCCAGGCATAATGGGACCAAGATCTCATAATACGTTTCCCTCTGTGCACACAGTCCCTTGAGGCTTTGAAATATCTGTATGAAAAGTATCATACAGCCTAGGTGTCAGGAAAAGTAGGCACAGAGTGTTAGAGGAGGGAACTCCATAAGGACAAAGTTTCCTGGAAGGGAAGGAAGGGACCTGGGGAGCTGCAGAGACAGTGGTGACTTGGAGGAGGAGCAAGAGGGAAGGAGAAGGTATTCCTGGCAGAAAGCACAACGTGAACAACAAACACAGGATGCTCGCTGCAGCCTATAGGCCTTTCAAGTTATTCACTGCCTAAACTTTATCAAACACCTACTATGTGCTTCATCACATTGTCTCCGTCATTTTAGAGAGGTCATAGTTGATATAGTCATAATTCAATCTTTTTTCCTTCGTCTCAAAAACAAGAAAATACATCTGGTCATTAAACCAATTTCAAAAATCAAATTTGATTTTAGCACTATATGGTTTCTCCTCAATTTTAAACCACCTTAATCTGAGTTCAATACAGATAAATTACTTGGTTTATTTTGAAAAACATAATTATGTTAGAAATATAAATACAAAAATATTGCTAACCAGTTAAGTTATTAAGCATTCACTTGGTGTGCCATAACTTCTGAAAATGCCAGTAATTATTAAATTTTAATAATAATACTTGGAGCTCCATAGAATTGAAAAGTATACTGAAACATTTAAACACTAGTATTAATCTTATTAAAAATAAATATCACATGTGGATTAAGTACAGATTATTTTTCTGCAACATTACTATTAATTCAAATGTTCCCATGGCAACACAGAGACATCTAACAGAATATAAAGAAGATAACTTTTAATATTTAATTCATAATTAAAACCATATTTATTGTTGTATCAGTGTTACACATCAATCCCGTGTACCAGAAATACAGAACTCTCCCTTGAACTCATATTCTCAAAAATTTTATGTAAATATTTCAGAACTAATTTCTGACTACAGAAGTAATATATTTTTAATTAAAAAATAGATCACAAGAAAAATTAAATTAACTGAGATGAAATCACTAAGATTTGTTTACAATCGTTTTTGTATGTTGTTTTATTTATTTTTTTAAATTTGAATCAGATTATAAATTTAATTTTGTATCCTTCGATTTTTATTTCTTCCCATGTCATTAACTATTTTTTAAATTTGTCTTGTAGGTAGTAGATTTGTAGTCTCCACAATATAACCACATACTTCCTGTTTGATATTTTTGTCTTGTCCGTCCACAACTAATCTAATACATATATAATTATGATGTCATACTCTACCCCTCAAAAAATACTGAGTAAAATAGTGTTAAATTTCTTAATGTCTTTTTTTTTACTGATTTTATCAGGTAATTTCTATCTATAAACAACCAAAATTGACTGAGGATGTTTCTGACAAATTAGCCCTCACCAAACACATTTTTTTGTGTGAGTCTAAAATAGAGTAATTGAGAGCTCTCGTAGTAACTAAATCTTAGGACAATTAATTTCTGAAAGAGAATTTTTGTTTTTGTATGTGTGGAGGCAGGGATTGTCTTATATTTCCACATTTAAAATAATTTCCAGGAAGATTCTAGTGTGAAATTATAAATATTGTTTCCTACTTTGGCACATGAGGAAAAAAATGATAGCCAGAAAATGAGTTGAATGTGAATATTATTTATTTGAAATATACCCATAATTCCATTATTTTAACTTTGAAATAATATCAAGTAGCAGATTCTATTTATATAGGATAGATACAGCTCAAGGACTGTGAAATCTGACAGACCCAATTTACTGGAATACATCCTCATGGTCGGTCATGGAAAAGCCGGCATCGCTTTTCTGTTGCAATGAGCAACGAGGAAAGGAAGTTTGAAACAGGTTAGAGAAGACCTCAACCCAAGGGACACAGCTGAGGATCAAGAACTTTGGACATCAAGTTTACAAAGGTTTGGGGAAAATCTAGAAAGTCCTTTTCTCTTCCAGAAGTCTTATTTCAGCATCTTTTTGCCACCTGATCAGCAGTTTTCTCTTCATCTCAGTTTACAGAGTAAGAGAAGATGGGTGACATCTACAACGCAAGATTCACAGTAAAATACATAACAGGTCCAGCTACATGGAGAAAGAAATAGATTCTCTCTCCATTCCATTCATTAGGTTCTATGAACTAAATGTTTGTGCCCCACCCCCACCAAAATTAAAAATTCATATGTTAAAACTGTTATGCTCAGTGTGATAGTATTTGGAAATGAGGCCTTTGGGAGGTAATTAGGTCATGAAGGTGGAGCCCTCACATGGGATTAGTGCCCTTTTATAAGAAGAGACAGTAGAGAGCTTGCCACCTCTCTCTGCTCTCTACCGTATGAGGATACAATGAGGAAACAACCACCTGCAACCCAGAAAGTGGGCCCTCACTGGACGTTGGATCCACTGGTACCTTGATTTAGGACTTCCTATCCTCCAGACAGAAATAAACAAATTGTTGTTTAGGCTCCCCAACCTATGGGTATTTTGTTATATCTGGCTGAACTAAGACCTTGACAATTGTCTCAGCTTGACTCAGATGCATAATCCAGTGCCTATCAGCTGTGACCAGGGTGCAGAGTCACCTTGGAAAAACCTGGGTGCTCTGAATCCCTTCTGATTACTGAGCTAGGGGCCACCTAATGCTTGCAATTTTGTCCAACGAAACCAAGTAGTTAAATAGTAGATTCTGAATTTGTGCAAAAAATGATTTTCTTTTCACTATTCTTTTTCTTTTTTGAGAATTACGTTGGTAGTACACAAAATACATTTTCTTGTATCTGACATATAAACTTCCAGACTTTTTTATTTAGGGATGTCATACGTAAGTATTATTCTGCAAATAGTTTTTGTTTTGTCACTTTACCATAGGTCTTGTGTATTAAAGTTTATATATTTTTAATTAATTAATTAATTAATTAATTTTTATTTATGGTGACATTGGTTAATGAAATCCAATGTTTTAGCTGTATACTTTAGCATTAAGGCATATATATATTTACACTGTGTGTTTCCCTTCCATAGTTAGATTTCTTTCTGTCACCACATATTAGACCCCCTTTACCCTGTCCACCTCCCCCCTCTCTCTCCCCCTACCCTATGGTAACCACTAGTCTATAGTCCATGTCTATGAGTCTCTGTTTGTTTGTCCTGTTCATTTGTGGCTTTTAGGTTTATATCCCACATACAAGTAATATCATGTGAATTTCAACTTTTTCTGTCTGGCTTAGTTTGCTTAGCATGATTATGTCGAGTTACATCCATGTTGTCTCAAATGGCAATATTTCGTCTCTTAAAGGTTATATTTTTAATGAACTAATTTTTAGAGTTATATAAGTAATACATAAATATCTTTCCAGAGTTAAAAAATCTAATAATACAGATCATATGGATAAAAAGGTCAAAGTTCTGTTTTACACAACTGAATTATCATTTTTTATCTTAAAAGGATCACAGTTTATATATGTTGCTCTGCAACTTTAATTAATGCATAAATATGTGTTCAATACTTAAAAATACATTACTTAACAAAACATAGTTTAAAAATACATATGCACAGTAAAAGGAATAGAATCCCCTTTCAACATCCTCCTTCTACAATAATCCAACTTGCTTTTTCAAAATTACTATTAACAATGTGTTATGTATCTTCTGGATTTTTTCTATATATTTACATATTTATATTCATAAAAAATATATAGTTTGGAATTTTTCCTTTTAACATAATTGAGATTAAATTATAAAGATTAAATAGAACTTTGCTCTTTTAAATTTATAGATATGTGTTGCAGATGGTTCCACCTCGGTATATATGGATTTATTAAGTTCTACACAGCATTTCAATTTATAGGTATATTATAATTGCACCATTCCTCTATGGGTAAATATTCATTGTTTTAATTTTTCACTATTAAAAAGTGTTATGATGAATATATTTATACATAATTTCTTTGTGTTCATATGAGGCTATTTCTTCTATATCAAAAAATAAAACAAAAGTAAAAAAGTAAACTCTTTCTCTTGTTATAATCTGTATTTCCCTGATCATTAGTGGGGGTGGATATATTTTTATATGGTCATTCATTATTTATAGTTCTTCTTTAAATTGTCTACTCATATATATTCTTTTTTTATCTTGGATTTTTTACCTTATTTTAAAAAATCAATTTGTCAGGAATTTATTCATCTACCATATATTTGTAAACATTCCCCAGATTCAACTTTGTTCATGGTGCTTTTATCATATGAAGTTTTAATTTTTAAGCAGTCAGTGCTTATATTCTTTTTCTTTATGGTTTCTAGATATTGTACATTGTTTAAGAAGTTTTTTAACACACTGACTATAAAAAAATTTCCTAATTATAAATACTTTATATATTTCTTAAAGCCTTAAATTGTAAAACAAATTAGAATTATTTATGTATGTCTATGTTGTTAGTCAGGAGCTAACTCATTTGTTTCTAAATAAATAGCCAATTATCAATTATGAAATTAACAAATATTTACCCGTTGTTTTAAAAATCTGCCTTTCCTATCATTTAAATCGCCATATATAATTGATATGTTTCCATATCTTATTTTCTATCTATACTTCTTTATTCTTTTTACAATACTTCACTATTTTATTACCATAACTTTATATTTTAATGTACAATTGTTCTTTTTTCAACTTTTCCTGACATTCTTGTACATTTTCTCTTTCAGATATATTTAAATATACTCTAGTCAAGTTCTACAAAGCATCTTTTTTGATGTCTTTTCTACTTTCTTGCCGTCCTCTGTAAGAATTTTTAATGGAATTGTATTGGAAGTAGAGACAAATATGAAAAAATTATATAAAAGTATTAAAAAAACTCACCTGTAAAATCATCTAGAACTAGTGCCTTTCTAGTCCTAGATTCTTTCTGATCTTTGACTCCTTCTGATCTCTTCTATGTTTATTGGCCTCACAGATTGTCTACTTCCTCTTCAGTCAAACACAAACATGTATATTTTCTAGAAAACCATCCCTTTCATCAGATTTGTATAAAATAGCTTTCCTTATTTGTTTTTCATGTTGGTAATTTTGTCTTTTTACTTTTAATTAGAAATGATAAAGTTCGTTGACTAGTATCTAGGAAGTTAAAGAGTGTTGCTTTACTTCCCCAAATGGCCCATTCTCCAAAAAGAAGACTTACTTGTGTACTATGTGAAGTGGGCAGGGCATTCTGACTGTCATGTTTTATTCTAGGCAGGAAAAAGTCAGAGAGGCTTTTCCTCTTGCCAAAATTTGAGGTGGATCACATTAGTGTCTTTACACATGTTCCTTTTTTTTTTTCACTCTGTATCTGTGGTAGAGTTTCAAGGGAGTTACTCCAGCTCTGCTCAGCATCTCCAAGGCAGGGTGATTCTCTGAGGAGCGCTCAATCTCTTGTGGTAGATTATTTACCCTTCAGAGAGAATTTTTCTGTTTTATCCGGGGGCAAACACTACTAATCCCTGCCATTCAGAATAAGTAGGAAGGGAGAGAGGAAGAAGGTGCCCAACTGGCCTAACTATTTCAAGAATGTGTTGACTCTAAGCTTGGAAAAATCACTGAAATTCCTTCAACACTGTAAAAATTTCCCTTCTTCGTGTTTTAGCCTGAGGTTTTCTCTAACCTTGTTTCTTCATCAACTTGATTTCATTTTGTTTCTATTTATCTTCTTAAAAACTTTAATTTTCTGAACATTCTTTCTCATTTTCCAGCACTGGTATAGATTTATTCTTGAGAAACAGAGAAACAAAACCGTTTCTGTCATTTCCTAAAGGGGCTGGAATTGAGAAGGAATGTATACATGTGCACACTTCTACCATTTTTAGCCTGTCTCTTCTTTAAATTTGTTTACAATAAACTAAAGAGGATAATCCAAGTAAGTAAATAGCTTGATGAACAAAATAAGAACTGAATTAGTCATCCTTGTTATGCTCTCATGTCACTCTGCATTTCATCTATTGTTTCATAGTTAATTCTATGTAATCATTTAAGAGATTACATCCCTGTGAGGACAAGGATGGTGTTCCTCTTAACAAGCTCTTTGTATCTCAGGTGTGCCACATTGCCGCAATCACAATAAGAATTCCATAAACATCGGTTAAATGAATACATGAGTAAATTATTTTATGTACAAACCAAAAACGCAAAAATTTAATAACAGGTCCTCTGGAGTATTTGGGTGCAGCTTCATACAGATAGTGATAAGGCTAAGACTGGGACCAGGCTAATTTTTCCTGGAATTCTTTTTCCACTGACTTTCTCAGGCTGTTTACTTTGTTAATGCCTTTCTTCTAATCATCACTTAAACAAAGGCAAGTGAAAAGAAGTCTGACTGTAGCTAACAATGGCAGAAATTGCAATCCTGTCTAACAACCAACGTAAACATGACTTCTTACATTAGCACTTCAGAACATAGTTTGAATAGCTTCACCACTTCTTTCTTTGCTATTGTGTCCCTATCAGAAGACACTGAAGCTCATATCACCTCTTTGATTATGTTTTAAACTCTATTAGCATTTCTTGCCTTTAGTGACTTTGCAAAGGAAAAGATGTGGCTTAAACTGTGGGGTGAGGTGGTATGGATTGGTAAAGTGAGTATGTGTATAGAGCTTGTTTGTTTGTTGTTTTAAAATTTAACATGATTTAGGAAGAACTGTGAATTGGCTAGCCAGTGGTTTCTTAGATAAAATTTTTTCTCTCCAGAGGACAAAATGGTCCCTTTCTAGTTTGTTCAAGCAACATAATAACCATGGGTCTTTGAACCTAATAGCTAAATTGTGGTGATCACACATGATCTTTCTAAAATACACTTTGATGTTAATCCATTTATTCACCAACATCTTACCATAAGTAAATAGATGTTATTTTTCTAGCCAGTGATTATTCTGCATATATACCTAATGTGGATGTTAGGCTGAGCTTAGAAAAAACATTTCTGTTGGCTTTTGTTGTAATTTATGTTTTCTTTCTCTTTTGTAATGAAAACTATAGACATACATTTGTGAGTGATAAGTTTGTGCTTAACTTTTTCTTTTTTACAGAATAATATAAAGGTGATTATTATCACAGAATGGTAATTAATGAATTATTACCACATCACATCATATAGATAAGGCCCTACTGAGATTGTTCATAAAAAGGCTAATTATCTTATGATTTAAATTTTAATTGATAAGCACAGAAAATTCTTCTTACTATTATAAGGAATCTAGAATGTTTTCAAGTTTCAGATTCTGATGACATGAAGTATATTTACCTCATATTAAGTAAATAGTTGCCAGTAATTTTTAAATTATTTTTAAGAATTGGCTTTCACTAGTCTCTATTTAGAATGGTTGTACCCGAAGAAAATGAACTCTTTTTTAAAAGTAGATATGTAATTTCAGTCTAATAGGAAAATACTACTGCAGAAAACAGAAACATCTACCAAAATGTATTGTCAAAATAGCTTAATATTATGAAATCATGGGCTGTCTACAGATAAAAATTACCTTGAAGATCTTTTAGTCTCATTTTACATGTATAATTGTGGGGATTTTTTTTATGACCCTTCAATATAAGGAAAAATAATATCTCTTAATTTTTCCAAATCAAATAAAATTTTGCTAAACCCTCAACCAGTTAAGTTTGTTGAAAAATCTATTCTTTGTTACTTGGAATAGTGGCCCTTCCTTGATTCAGGGTCACACACAATCCAGGGAACTCTGGAGGAGATCTGCTGGCCTTCCATTAAGGTCCCTGTGTTGGTTAATTGTCAACTTGGCTAAGCTATGGCACCCAGTTGTTTGATTAAGCACCAGTCTAAATATTGCTGTGAAGGTGTTTTTTAGGCATGATTAATATTTAAACCAGTAGATTTTGAGTAAAGCAGACCATTCTCCATGATGTGAGTGGGCCTCATCCAAATAGTTAAAGACCAAAAGATTTAAAACTGAAGTTTCCTGAAAAAGAAGCATAAGAATTCTGAGTTTCCAGCCTGCAGATTTCTGACTCAAAATTGCAAAATCAACTCCTCCCTGAATTCCCAGGCTGCTAACCTGCTCCACAAATGTCAAACTTATCAGCCTACAATCATATGAATACATATGTATTCACTCTGTTTCCCTGGAAAACCCTGGTTAATACCTGATTTAATAACCCCTTGAGATGTTTGCTGACCATGTGTTGCATCCGAAATTGGACCATTCCGCTGCTCTTGACATCCTCTCCTTTTAGGCTGCCCCTTGTCACCAAGATGCTTGCTTTGGTCCTCAAAGCAGTAGCTCTTACTGTTCAGTCCCAGGACTCCACATGCTAACCAATTAGAAGGGCATGTAGTTCAGAGTACTAGTCTATGCCATACTGGGGTCTCCTATTTTCTCTTCCATTTTCTCAGCCTTTGCAAATCCAGCTCTGTCCCAGGGGTGAGTCATTTCCCAACCACCGCCTTCATGTCCAAATATCGGAACTCATCTTTTCTCATTCAACTCAACTCCCACACCTTGGGCAAAACCAACTACCTCCTATTAAAGATCTGAGTGGAATTACATTTAGGAAGGCTTCTAAAACATAGAAAAGCTACTTATTTCTTCTTGGACAACAGACTCAGAGCACAAAAAGATTGGCATTAAATACTACAAAATTACTCTTTTATTCCTTTGATTATTCTATGTCACTGAAAATAGACATGAACTAATGTCTCATTAAAGTATCCTGCTTTGTATGTAAGATGCCAAGACTTAGGGAAGTTAAGTGGCTTCCTCAAGTTTCCCAGAACACTCATAAAAAGAATAAGATGCTATCTGATGCCAGAACCTTCCCCTCCACCTTCACCTTATATATGGCTATAAATTGCTGCATATTTGTGCACAGATTCATGGAGATCCCAGTGTTTAAATTGCTTTGCTACTTCAATACAAAATGACAGGTTGGAATTTGATGCCTAAATGGACCATAGTGTTTGTGGCTATTAGCAGCCACAGCTTCCTCCAGGTAATTCAGCCACAGGCTTTGAGAATAAGAGGGTCCCTACTGAAATGTGTAACATAGTTCAAGCTTGAAAATCACTGGGTACCACTTGGCACCAGTGATTAGAAAGTTCTACAAAGTGTAACTTTACTTTCTCTCTTCTTGATGAATAATCCCTCTGCAATTTATTTACTTATATATTTTTTCAAGTTTAACAGCTCAGTGGAAAGACAATGCAAAATGGGGCTTCCGGCTGCAGCATTACAACTTGGGCTCTTCCTATCAATCTCATAGGCTTATTATGTAAGTTTATTTCTTCTATTGATACAGGAGCAAAAAAGGCTGACGTGTGACTTTTTTTCCTGTTGCATTCATTGTCCAAACGTACTCAGACATTCAACAGTTGACAAGTAGCCAGCCATTTGGTCTTTCAGCCAAGAAGACTGTGGCTGGGAATTGCTTGAGAAAATATCTGCTTTTGATCAAAATAAAATTAAAACTGTAAACCAATATGGTTCATTGCTTATAATAAGCCTTGTCTTTTAGGGTCATAAAAATACTGTCAGCTTCATGTGTCACCAGCTCTCTCTCTCTCTCTCTCTCTCTCTCTCTTTCTCTCTCTCTCTTTGTCTCTCACTCTCTCTCTCTCTCTCTCTTTTTTTTTTTTTTTTGCTATTGTTTCTCATTATATATCTACTTTGGTAGCTAATGGTTTCTATAATCTGGTTGTATTCCTTAGTGATCTGCTTTCTATAGAGGTTGTCATATTGTGTCCTTGAATTTTATTTTTTTATGTACATCTAATTCTAAAAGAGGAGCATGTGTGTGTATGTATAATCAGGCAGCTGGAGGACAAGTTGTTTGAAATTAGAGTACGTCTCCCTGGCATGGTACCACTAAATACATCTGCCAGGCATGGAGACCTCAAGATTGCTCCAAAATTTATTTCTGCCAGATTAGGACCTGTAACCACCCCTTTGGGGTCACATATTCCAATTACTCTAAGAAACAGATTGTGCAGACTCTAAAACCAGGCCACCAAAGTTCAAATTCTAGCTCTACTGCTTGCAATCTGTTTATAAACCTGTAGTAAATTATGTATTTTCTCTATGTCTTAGTTTCCTCATCTGTAAAATGGGAATTTAAAGAAAGAACCTACATCACAGAGTTGTTGTAAGGCTTCGGTGAATTAATACATGTAAAGTCCTTAGATGAGTAATTGGAACATCATGAGTACTGCATTAGGTTAGTTATTATTAACCTAGTTTTTGAGAGGCTTTTGTTTTGTTTTACTAAAGATTAGAACAGGGATTATAAAAAAAGGGTGTTTATATATGGCTCTATTATAAATACTGATTTAGAACACAGTAATAACATTCCTTCAGTTTTCTGGAGAAAAACTATATAATTGTTCTGTAAAAATAATCTTCTCTTCTGAGCTGGAGTATTTGAGAGTCACTGCAAGCAAATGGTTTTTGAAATCACTATAACTAGGAAATTGTTCAGGTCATTGAGATCCCCACCATTTTCTTTATGGGTTGGAAAGAAAAATGAGTAATAGACTTGGCTTAAGACAAAAAAGTTTTAATTCTAGGCTTTATTTGGCTGTGTTAAAAATGTCTCTAAATTTCACTGTCCTCATCTGAAAATTGAGGGTGTCCCTACAAAGAACCTATTTTGAAAATAATTCTATTGAAGTACTAATTCATAATATAATATATGTTATTTTAAGTTCTAGATATAAGAAACAAAGCTATTATACTATTTAAATATCAGCACAAAGCATAAACATTTGATATCGAGTGAAAAGGGTATTCTCAAGAAATATCTCAAAAAGAGCAAAGTTAAGTTGATTATCAGAATTTTATAACTAACTTCTATAAATTAAAACTTAAGAAAATGTAAAGGCATATAGCACAATAGTATTTTAACACTGTAATGGAAATATGTATACTATATAAACAATTCTTAAAAATCAATAAAAAGGCAGAAAGAAAAAGTTGAAAACCACATGGTATAACTTATATGTGGGATATAAACCTAAAAGAAACAAATGAACAGGACAAACAAACAGAGACTCATGGACACGGACTATAGACTAGTGGTTACCAGTGGGTAGGGGGTGGGTGGGAGGAGGTAGAAAGAGTAAAGGGGGTCAAATATGTGGTGACAGAAAGAAATCTAACTATGGGAGGTGAACACACAAGGTAAATATATATATGTCTTACTGTTAAAATGTACAGCTAAAATTTACTGGATTTTATTAACCAATGTCCCTATAAAAAATAATTAATTAATTAATTTTTAAAAAATCAATAAAAAGGATGACAAATTCCAATATAAAAATGAATAAATAGTATAAAATCATTCACAAATATAGACCTTATTTAGATTTTGATTCCAATAAACAAAAAATATATAAAGGTATAAGACAACTGGAAATTAGAACACTTGATATTTGCTGTTTTAATTTTTCAAGTATGATTAACAGTATTGTGGATGTGTTTTTTTAAAAGAGTCATTACTTTTGAAAGATACATTCTGAGACTTTTATAGATGAAATTGTATGATGTCTGAGATTTGCTTTAAACTAACACAGGAGCAGGGTGAGCAAGTTGACAGTAGAACTGAAGTGTAAGATCAACAGTGAGCTGATAATAAAGACACATGCGGAACTCCTTATTCTACAACTTTTGTGTAATGTTGACAATTCTCCATAACAAGAAGAATATATAAAGTACACTACTGTTTATAAAAATGATAACAATATTTAAAATATGTTCACATGGATACCTGAATACATGAGTTTTGTGTGTGTGTGTGTAAAGCTTACTTTTGCAAGGAGAGGACAAGAATGTGATCAGTGAGGATTCATGGGTACATCTACTGTCCCACTACTTTTTTATTTTTTAAACTGGGTGAAGCAGAAAGTGGTGATTAAAATATTATTCTTTATTTAATTTTGTAGATATTTTTTATCTCTTTATATTTAAATTTTTTTAACTATTTTGTCTCTAATTTTTTAAGTACAAAAACATATTTTTAATCAAAGAAAAAGTAAAGCTGACCAATAGTTATTGAGAAAAATATTTAAACTTGTTTTTTCTAAAGGATATATAAATTTGGATAATACAATTTTTATCAAATTGAAAAAACATTATCATAATCGATGTTGGCTAAGGCATAGTGAATTTCCACTCTTATACACTGCTGGAAATAAAAATTATTTTGAATTTTCTAACAACTTGATGTACTAATCAAGACAAAGTAATTCAGTTCTAGGTGTATATTCTATAGATATAACCAAAGAGAAACACAAAGTTGTTTTTTTTTTTTATTTAATTAAAGGATGTTTGTTGCAATTACGTTTTACAGGAAAATCAAAAACTTCCCAGTAGGAATCTAGTTAGATATAGGATGGCATGTTCATATAATAGAATTCTATATAGTAATGAAAATTCGTGATTTTTAATGACATGGAAAACATGCATGACACGGTATGAAATTTTAAAAAGCAAGATAAAGACTGTGCATTATAGCATGATCCCACTTTCATAAACAACAGAATCTGAGTGTGAATGTAGTAGGAGGATGGCATCAGTTTGAGATTATGTGTCACCTTCTGAGATGTAAGCAAGTCTGGACAGGACTAAGGAATCGGTAGGTGGCCTTCTGGGCTTCTTTCAATTCACTTGGGGAATGAAGGACTCCCCGAGAAAATAACTCATTCTGAGCAAACAAGGAGTTGCAGAAAACAAATTTGACTATGGGACAAAGTCTCGGAGTGAGAAGTTGCCATAATTCTAAGTCCAGAAGTGTCTGCCCTTGTATATGCCCTGACTCAGTTTCCATGGACATAAGGCTGATTTTAGGAGACAGGAATCTATATGCAGAGGTAGAAAGATTAAGTAAAAGCCTTGCAAAACATGGACCACCAGCAGCACTGTTCTTAGTCTGCCTATAACAGGATCGAAATACAAAATCCAAAGGGAGGCTTTCTTTGCTGTTGCTCTGTTTGGCCTGAACCCAACTCAGAGCTTTGGGGTCTTCAGTGTGTCAGGGCAGTTCTAGAAAGTAAAAGGCAGCAGAGTCTGCAGAACCAGCACTGGAGACTGGGTTCTGCCATATGAGAACTGCCTGGGCTACTGCCTGGGCACCTTTATGTTACACCCTAGAAACAACAAAAGCACACTGGGAGCTGGGCAAATTTTCCAGGGAGTTGAGGTCCTGCACTTTTACAGGCAGCAAAACAGAGGTGATGCTGTTTGAAGTAACTCTATATTTAAATACATATTGAGGTGGCCTGAAGAAACTCAGATTATACACACATATATCTAGCTATCCAGAAAAACAACCAAAGAAAATAAACTAAAATGTTATCAGTACTAATTATTATAGATGATTTCAAGCTCCCTCCTTTGTATGTGGGTTGTAGTGTCAATGGAAGATTAAATATTTCTTTCACTGAGATTCAGATATGACAGGAGATTCTTAAAGAACATTATGGTGGATGTTCTATGGTGAGTGTGGTGAAACTTCCAGGTTTCTATCTCGGTGAAGGCCTGAGGATTTCTCCAAAAAATTTTACTGCAAAGAAAAAGAAAGCATATTTTATTCTGTTTTCCCTCTGTCGTAAGGAAAATATTAAATGTGATAGTTTCATTCCCTTTTAGGTCAAATATTCTATATACTTTTATAATTCTATGACAATATTTGTAGGTCTATGATTAAATGTCTTTGATTCACCTAGGAATCAAAGGTGAACATGAACATACAAGTAACTTTTATTATACATGTTATGTTTTACTCACAAAAATTGTATTTATTTCCTGGTAGAATTCACAAAATAGTTGTGGAGACCATTGATTTAAATGCATTCATATAGAGGATCCAACAGGTAAAACAGTCTATAATAATGTAAAACAATAAGAGAATTTATTTAAATTGTTTCTGTGTTAGTCCTTTCAATCCTTTATATACATGACAGAGGCTCTGTATTTTAGCTATTATTTCATTAAACTGGTTTGTATATCTCAGGTAAACTGGAATATAAAAATAATGCTTTTGCACATATCAGAAAACCAAGCCTGACTCAACAAGCACTTTCATATAAAAATATCTGATAATAGAATAAAGGTCCTACAGGCAGAACATGAACCTTATCATAAGATAGGAAATTTGAACAAGGTAATTTGAAGATGATACTAATAACATATGTTTGAAACCTATAAAGTAATACATTTAGTATATATAAAATACAGTCTTTGTCCAGAGGAGTACCACATTAAACTTTTAGAATATTTATTGATTATGGAAAAACTGGCCTTTCAATATTTTCAACTAGCATCAATATTTCATGATTAATATGACAATTATGTTTGTTTGGGTAAATAGCCTTTATCATATTTCAATAAATTTTTAAATTTCTGTTTTACATTTAGCCTTAGGAAGTGTTTGATCAAAACACATTTAGCATCTATATTTACAGTTTTCCTATTGATGTAGTGATTATATTGAAAGATTTCTGGTTTTGAATCATTTATACATTCTTGGAACAAATTTCTTGGTTGTGTAGCATTTTTAATATACTGCTGTTCCATTTGTTAATTATTTATAAAATTTACCTCTATATTTGTTAGTAAATTTGGCCTATATGATTTTTTTTTTAGGGCAAGGCAACCCTTGGTTGATCTCATAGATTGCAAGAACCTTGTCAGTTTACAATTCCTTATTTTTTTTATTTTTTACACCTACAGAACCTGTTCTTTCTAGGTGGTCTCCCATCCAAGTACTAACCAGGCCCGACCCTGCTTAGCTTCTGAGATCAGATTGGATTGGGCTTGTTCAGAATAGCATGGCCATAGACTGTCCTATCTGATTTTGATTCTTGTTGCTCTACTATCTATATTAGGTATTAGCATTAGGCTTAAATTAATAAAATGAACTAATGTGCTTTCCTCTTTTCCATGTACATTGGCAGTTAAAATCAGTATTTTTGAATACTAATACTAAAATGAGTATTAAGTATATTAAATAATATTAAATAATATTAATAGTAAAATAAACTTTAGTTTAAAATAAGATTAATATTATCTGTTTTTTAAATGTTACTATCAGATGAAAATCAATATGGACCTGAAGCTTTTTTAAATAATTGTTTTGTCATCTTTCTAAATGCTTAGAAGGGCTTTTTTCTGTTCAAGTTTCTATTTCTTCTTGGCCAAAAGTGGTAGATGTATTAGTCAGAATAGGCTATGCTTGGTTTCAGTAACAAAACACTAAATATCAAAAACTTAATACAATAAAAGTTTTTTCTTGCTCACATTATAGTCTGAAATAGATCAGAGAGCCAATCTCCAGCTTGTAGCTTTATCATAAAAAATATGAGTCTTCTAAAATAATTATATAAGAGCACTAGAGGAATGAGCAGGATATTTTTAGGTGTCAGGCTTTAAAAGTGGTTTATATCACCCATATTCTTACTCCTTTTGCCAGATCTCAGTCTCATGGTCTCAGTTTAATAAGAAGTCTCTGTGTACATGAAGAAAAAATAGGAAGTAAAATAGCATTTCTCTGACATAGTTGTATTTTGCCAGGAAATCATCTAGTTTTTATAGATTTTCAAATTTGACACCATAGAATTGCACATAATGTTCTTTCATAATCATTTTAATTGTGTATATATACTTTTAATTATATCTTCTTTTTCAGTCTTAATTTTGTATATTTATTTTATCTCTTTTTTTCTAATCTGGGCTTACCTGATACTCATTTGTTGGTCTTTACCCCTCACCCCCGCAAAAAAGCAAGCTTTTTAATAATTTATTATTTCTTGATATCACAAAAAATTATTGATATCACAGATAATTATGACATCAGAAATAATTATTGAGTACTATTCTAAGTATGTGAATTATTTATGGCCATAAAGAAAATATATTTGCTGCTCCTGTGGAACCTATAATTCTCCAGCTATCTTTCAATCTATGCTTTTTAATGATAAAAAAATATAGATGCTTTTTTCATTTATCTTTATTTTTATTTGTAATAAAAACTATAAAATGTATTCTTATGTTAACTGTGTTCCATAAGTTTTGGTATTAAGGGTTCTTATTTTCTTTTTAGAACATTTTTTGTCATTTGTTTTTTATTTCCTCTTTGATTTAGGATTTTTTAAAATAACATATTTTTATTTCCAAGAAGTAAAGATTTTTGATGATTATTTATTTTTTATCTTTATATTAAATTATTATCAGAAAAGGTAGTCTGTAAAATACCTACTTTTTAGAATTTATTATCTTTGTGGACAAAAACAAGATTAATTTTTACCTGTACTTCATGTAGCTAATCAGAGAATATATGTTCTCTGATGCAAGACATGTTTTTACAGCTTGATGATTATTAAAATAATCTATGCTCTTATTATTTATCTACTTGAGCTATCAAATTCTGGAAGAGGTATATTAAATTCTTCTACTATATTTCTTTAAAGAATTGGCTGTACTTATAGAAACTGTTCATGTATTTGAAGGCTATGTTGTTTTGTGCATAAAATTTAATGCATAAATTATGAAGAAAACTTTCCTGAGTCTAGGTGAATCATATCACTCACAATTAAATAAAGTCTCTGTTATGTTTAATGTTTTTGGTCTTGTTGCTAACTGATTTTTCACCCCTGCATTCTATTTATATTTACTTCATATATCTCTGCCCACATCTTTATTTTCAACTTTTCTTTGCAACTTTATTTTAAGAATTGATATCCTTTTATTTTATTCTATCCATTATGCTATATGTTTTCTTTATATTTTACTATCTTGCTATTGTTTTCTCTATTACCTATTCTGCCCATGTCAAATTTTTCTTCATTGCTTTTTCAAACTTGGTAGTTTAGAATTTTTTCTCTCTTTTAAACTCAGCTGGTTGTTAAACCTAGAGTTTAATCTATGCCTATCTATTGTAACATCATAATATAACAACTATATCTAATTCTATGTACTTTATTTGTTCATTTCTCTCTTCCTCATACTTGAGAATTAGAATGTTTTTACTACCTCTGTCTATCACATGTTCTGTTCTTTCCATCTTGTAAATTTTTATCCTTGAATTTCAGGAATTTCAATATAATAATCAAACTTTCTCTAAGCACTAAGTGGGGACACTCATAGAACTCATCTCATTTGTTCCCTTTTTTTCAGAGATCACCATTGTCACACATATATTGTCTGGTTTTCCAGTTATTTAATGAGAGAGGGTAAATTTAGTGCCTCTAATTCTAACATGGCGAGAAGTGAAAGCGTGCCTTTTTTAAAAGTAATTTTTTCTAAAATTTGGTAAAATCTGTTAATTTGTACACTTGAGTCTCTTGCTACTCAGGGAAATTTTATCTCATAATTTAATTTTTATTTCCAATTTGCCTCCTTCTGAGTTCCAGAAGGAGTCCCACATGTTGAATTAATCCCTTGTTGGGTTTCCTGGATCTGTCCTCCTATTTTTCTTTCCCTCATTAATTCCACCTCTTAGCATTTTGCTTTGGGTTCTGATACATTTTCCCAGTAGATTTTCCACACTACTAATTTGCTTCTCCATAGTAAATATACCCCATGGTGAGTTGTTTGCCTGGTTGTGGTGTCGGGTTTCTACACCGCTCCTGCAGGTACTGCTACAAGATTCAAGGAGCGGTGAGAAACCACCCAATGGTGTGGGACAGAGCAGCAAGTTTCTGTCACAGCAAAGTGGCAAACAACACCTTTCTAGGCAATGAAAAATAAAAAAAAAAAACTTTGGATGGCTGTCATTTGGAGGCATTAACTCATTTCTGAAATTCCATGGTATACAAACTTGTGGGATAAGTAAAGCTTTCAATTTTATACTATGGATGAGCTAAGAAAACATTGAACGGTTCTAAATAAAGAACAATAAGTGCTGTGGGGTAATATAAGTATTCCAAAGTAAGCCCAAAGCTGGTCCAGTTACAGAGATAGCAAGGGATAAAAGTGTAAGCAAAGATTTTATTTTGGGGGAAGGAGTCAGTGGAAGACTCAATTAAAATGAGAAAATTTATTTACAATAGCACAAAAGTAGAAACAACCCAAGTGCCTACTACCATCAGATGAATAGATAAACAAAATGTGGCATATACGCACACTGGTATATTATTCATCCTTAAAAAGAAATGATACAACACAGATGAACTTAAAAAGAAATGATACAACACAGATGAACTTTGAAAACATTATACTAAGTGAAGAAGTCAGAAACAAAAAGACAACTATTATATGGTTCCACTTATACAAGCTACCTAGTGAAATTAATAAAGACAGGAAGTAGCATACTGGTTACCAGGGCTGGAAAGAGGGGGAATGAGAAATTATTATTTAATGGGTATAGAGTTTCAGTTTAGGATGATGAAAAATTTGGGAGATAGTTGATGGTGATTGGGTACACAACAGTGTGTATATACTTAATGTCACTGAACTATACACCTAAAAGTAATCTAAATGGTGAATTTTGTTATATATTTACATATAGATATACATATACATTTTTTAGGAAGTATATGGGAACTCCTTTCTCCTAAATTTTGCTGTGAAATTAAAACTACTCTAAAAAATAAAATCTATTTTTAAAAACACAAGTTATCTAAAATTTAGGTTATGGCAGCAAAGAGTATGCAGATGAGGACCACAAAAAAGAAGAAAGAAAGAAAGAAAGAAAGAAAGAAA
>PVKZ01001226.1:143615-182899 GCA_004027375.1 Macroglossus sobrinus | reverse complement strand
GCAGATCTCTGGAACTCATTCATCTTGCATAAGAAAAACTTACACCCACTAAACACCAATTCCCATTTATCTCCATTGCCCTAGCCCCTGGCAGCCACCTTTCTACTTTCTGCTTATGGGTTTCATTATTTTAAGTACCTCATATAAGTGGAATCATGCAAAATTTGTCCTTCCATGATTGGCTTATTTCACTGAGCATAATGTTAGGATGGCTATTACCAAAAAAGCAAAAGTGTTATCAAGAATGTGGAGAAACTGGAACCCTTGTACACTATCAGTGAGAACGTAAAATGATGCAACAACTATGGAAACAATATAGAAACTTCTCAAAACATTAAAAATACCTGGGTATCTACCCAAAAGAATTGAAATCGGGATCTGAAAGAGATATCTGCACTCCTAGGTACATCGCAGCACTATTCACATTAAGCAAGATATGGAGACAGCACAACTGTCCATCAACAGATGAATAGATAAAGAAAATGTGATTTTATATATATATATACATACATACATACACACACACACACACACACACACACATACACACACACACACAATGAAATATTATTTGGCCACAAAAAAAAAATTCTGTCATATGCAACAGTGTGGATGAACCTGGAGGACTTTATTGTGAGTGAACTAAGTATGTCTTAACTATTAGGCCTCTGCACAATTAAGTCTATACAGCATCAGGCATTGATAATTCTAATATCTGTATAAGCAGAACTCTACTGGGTGAGAGCAAAGAAAAAGGTTATCTCTCTGCCCTTCTCTTCCTTTGAATCTGTTCTTGGCTTTTTCTCTCATTTGTAGATAATTAACTCAAGTCATGTTTGGTCATCAGAGCAAATGAATTTTCAGTTAGCAAAATGTGCATTTCAGTTTCCAAGCTTTATTTAAAATTAGAGCTGCTCACAACTACAACCCGAGACCTCTGGGACACAGAAGCCTGGGAGTGAATAGAAGTAGAAGAGGGAAGCCATAGAAAAGATCCTGCCAGAATGGCAGTGATATAATCAGGCCATGGTACCCATGGGTGGGACAGAGTCTTAGTCCATTCAGAGTGCTATAATAAATATCACAGGTGGAGTAGCTTATAAACAACAGAAATGTATTGCTCACATTTCTGGAGGCTATGAATTTGAGATCAGAGTGCCAGTATGGTCAGATGAGGACCCTTTTTCAGGTTGCAGACTTTTTGTTGTACCTTCACTTAATGAAAAAAGCTTAGGGAGCCCTCTGGGAGTCTTTATTGTAAAGTCACTAATTCTATTCATGAGCACTCCATCCTTATGACTTAAGCATCTCCCAGATGTCCTCTCTCCTATTACTATCACACTTGGCATTGGAATTTCAACAAATGAATTGGGGAGGGACACAAACATCTAAACCAAAATATCTTCTAATGTGGTGATTTCCTGGATTCCTTGAAGAAAGCCTCCCTCCACAGTTGCCCAGATACAGGCAAAGCTTCTAATCTTTCAGGCTACATTTACTTCATCACTAGCCTCAGCACATCACCAAAACTCTCTTCCAGGCAATGTTGAATCTGATTCAACAAGAATCTAAGTCAGCATCCCCCCACGTGGCCTAAATCTAGTCCACCAGGAACCACTCATGACTCTTTGTCCACCATTGCTAAAAAAGTAGTTTGTTTCTAGTACAATCCTTTACTCCTCCTACTCTGCCAACTTCAGCTGCTCTAGATGCAGCTTCTTCACCGGTATTCATGCCCCCAACTTTAGGAAGCAATGGTGGATGTCCCAGCTTGATTTGAGGTGAGAGAAGAATGACAAGGCACCATCTTCCCCTCTCACAAGGCATAATCGGGAAACCCCAAAGTTTACGACAACACTCTCTAAAGAAATTCTCTCTCTCTCTCTCTCTCTCTCTCTCTCTCTCTCTCTCTCTCTCTCTCATCTTTAACTTCAAGAAGTTTATGTTTATTGGGTAATGGGAGAGGGGTTTAAGTAATTAGTTTTTATAGGGGAGGTCAGGCACTTCCCCTTAGAATATCAGAGATTTTGAAAACCACTGTTTCGTTTTTGGTCTCTGTTACCTAAGCTAAAACTAAGACTATTAAAAAGAAAACTCATTAGCACCAATTCTCTCTACATGAAGTTGAATGTTTTAGTTTATATTGTTTTTAAAATGACCCAGGTAATATATTTTAAATTATGTTACTAACATTGCTACCTTCCCACTCTCTCTCTAGGTTTTGTGGCTTAGTAAATGTCTGAAAATTTAGAAAAGTGACAGGAGAATGCTAATTATCTTGCTACAAAAGAATAAAAACAAAAACCTCTTTCTCTCTAGCTTGACAAATCATTCAAGAACTCTCTCCACTGTGTGAGTAAGAACAAATGTGGTATTAGTAAATACAACCATAAAACATAATTAAATCTTCCTTAGCTAGCATTTTGAATGAATCACTCTGCTAAATTAAATTTTCAAGTTAAGTAGCAACCCATTTATGTTTCAATACCTGTCTTTAAATATCTTCCTTAAATTCCTTGGCTGCCTTAAATTCCTTTTGGAAACAGACAGTATATAAATGAAATCAAATTAAATAAATTTTTCCACCTTAATATGGTTTATAGGAAACATAAATTAATATTTGAGAATTATAGAAAATACCAGATAATACTTGTGCTTCTGGCCTTGCTCCTCTGACTTTATTACATACTCACAGTGCACAGAAAAGTAAAAGAGTAGAACAAGGGGAAGACTCATACCTGAGCAGCAAGGAATAAAGGCAAATGCTTTGTCTCAAGCAGGTGCTTCTTTATATGTGAGAATGTGGAGAACTCAGTTTGGAAAAGGGATGTGGGTTCCACACATCTGAAGGATACCTGAATGGGGAAACTGGCAGAATAGTATACTGCCCAAAACAGCCAATTTGTTTGTTCTTCTATATTCTTTCATTGCACTATTTCACACAATTAGCCAGGTTTTTAAGTCCTCGATCAAAGATTTTGGAAAAATATGCCTGAAATCAACAATTTTTTTCTTTTTTTTCTTTCTTCTTCTTCTTCTTCTTCTTCTTCTTCTTCTTCTTCTTCTTCTTCTTCTTCTTCTTCTTCTTCTTCTTCTTCTTCGTCTTCTTCTTCTTTTTGTAATGCTACTATTAAAGAGATTGTTGCAGTGTGGCTACAAGGGAGAAGAAAAGTGATTTTAAGAGACTAACAGAAATAAAAGGAAGTTTTATAGATAGTGAAGAAAAAGGGTCCTGTGGGTCCCTGGAAGTTTCTCAGGGGAGGTCAATGTCTGAAAAAGGGTGGCTGTACAGTGTGATTAGGGAAAAGAGATTCCAAGCATGGTTTTCCAGCTTAGGACAAGATGCCCATACTTCCATCATGATAAAAGTAGAACTTTAAACAGAATGGGACCATATGAACAGGAATAATTAATATCTTGAACAAAAACCAATATAGTCTGATGACTAGAAGGGCCACCTGAGACTCCAGAACCTTTGTACAACTTAGGGTATGAGTGTGCATGGACAGGAAACAAGACACTGTGGTGAATAAACCTAGTAAGATTGATGTTTACAGTTTGAATTAAGTGGATTTAGAGAACTATGGTATTTGTTGCATATTGAGTATGTGGTTTAAGATTCCTTTGATTAATATCTCTAAGGTCAATGAGTTCAGTATCTATAGTTGCTTTTATTCATCATTGAACAGACTCTCCATGAAAATCTACCCTGTATGGGACTGAATAAAATATCTATTGATTTTTTTATCTACTTATCTTATTTCTAGAATGTTGAAAAGAACTTTTACCTAGGAATTAAATGAAAAAACAAATGGTCATCAGGTTGACCAAATGAGATTCCTTACAGTGACTCTACACTTTTCTTTGAGGCTTTGCAGTGCTTACCTTGACTATGTCCCTCTTTGAAGGCTTTACAGTTGTAGTAAAATCTCATAAGTTTCTGGGAGCTGAATTTATCTGCCTTTTTCTAGGCTTCCTCTTAAAGCCATGACTGCAGGCAAGATTCCAAGGTGGGTGCCAATGACAAAGATGGCCATCTACATGTGTAAACAACTAGATACCTAATTAGCAGTCTATAAAGTACTAGATCTACGCCCAGCAGGGTCACCTTATGCTGGATAGTGACTAAGTCAGCTCTATCTTAGAAATTTTAAGTATGAAATACTTAAAGTCAACTGTTAATAATACAGACAAATGTCTATCCATTTATTCAACAAACACTTCTTGAGATTCTACTATTTTACAAATATTTTTCTAAATGATGAGAAAGTAGCCAGTGAACAAAATAAATCAATTTCCCGCTCACCTAGTACTCATATTCTGATGGGAGAGACAAATGTGTATTATATTTATTTGATTTGAAGACATGCTTTTTTCCCACATTTTTAGATTTCTGAAAATGGAACACATCTTAGTTCCTGGCATCTTACAACCATAATCTTAGCCAGACAATAGTCACAGAGTCATTTTCCTGTGTGAACTTAGTTATATCTGTTTATAACTATAAACACAATTGAATTATGTACATTGTTGGTACTGTACATGTGAAGTTTAAATACTGTTTAAAATGTTTTCAAAAGGTGGTATTTTTATATGGCTGGAAAACAAAAGTTATTGTATATACAGCAAAACTCAGAAATAAAGCATTGAGACATAAATTTACTATTAGAGTAGCAAGTAATATCATTTGAAGAATGACTACAATTCCATATTTCTTGCTTTATGGTTTCTAAGAAAGGAAGACATCCACAAGTAGATGAAGCCGTGTTACATTTTATTAGTGAGAAATTGTATAGAAAAACACTGACATTGAGTATGAGTTGAAGATATATCAAAGTATTAAATTCTGAATGTAAAGATATCTCAGATATAATTTAATTGATTTATTTTGCTTATAGTTTCCTTTTTATGTGAAAGATATATAATTATAAAAAAAGTCTAAGTAAGTCTAAGTAAGTAAAAGAGCTCTTCCAATGAGTATAAAATAAAAATTCTAAATGATAGAAAATATGATATAAAGTTTGTCAGTTTTTTTGATGGGTATATAAAGTTTTTTTGATAGCATGTTTCAACTGATAATATCAAAGTTGTTGAAATTCAGAAGCTATATAATGTTAGTGCTAAGTGCCATAAAGAAAAATAAAGCAGATAAGGGGATAGAGGGTAATGGCAGATTATACTATTTTTGAATCTCGGGTTCAAGGAAGGCCTTTTTACTAATGAGACATTTGAGCAGAAATCTGAAAGAAGAAAGAAAGTGAGCAATGCAGTTATCTAGGGGAAGGTTTTTCCACATGGAAGTTATTACAAAAGAAAAGGTTTTGTGGAGAGAGCATGTGTCAAGTTTTCGAAGAATCAAAGAGAATTTTCTGTGGCTGGAGCATAGTGAGGAAGGGAGATAGTGAAGTCAGAGAGATAGCAGGGGTTCCACATTATAGAAGACCTTGCAGACCATAGCAAAAACCTTGAATTTTATTCTAAGTGTGGTGGAAAATCATTGAGGATTTTTAACACTTTTACTACTGCACAGAGGATAGAATAGGGAACAAGACTATTGCAATAATCTATGGAAGACATGATGGCAGCTTGCAATGGAATATTAGTGGTAGAGATAGTGATTGGATTTTGAATATGTTTTAGAGGTAAAATCCTAGGATTTGCTGAGGGGTTGCATATGGAAATGTGAGAGAAAGAAAGAATCAGGATTGGCTCCAAGGTTTTTGACCTGAACATCTCATTAAATGGTGACAGTCTTATTCAAATAGATAAGGCTGTCAGAGAATTGGAATCTGCAGAGAGTGTTGGGGAGGGAATTTGTAGATTAAGACTTTGGTTTTAGACATGTTGATTTTAAGCATGTAAGAGGAAAAGGTAAGTACACAAACATATTTAAAAATATTTGGTCAGAAAGAGGCTTAATTTGTAGAAATTCATTTTGGATTTGTCAGAGTAGAAATGGTATTTAAAGACTTCCAATAAAATGAGATCACCATGGAAGCAAGTAAAGGACACTAAAGAGTGGCAGGCGACTAGTGACAAGGAAAAGTCAGGAGGAATTGGAAGCCAAGTGAATAAAGTGTTTCTAGATGAGACTAATTGACTGTGTCAAATGTTGCTGAGAGGTCAATTAAAATGAGATGAGAATTGACCACTGGATTAAGCAATGTGAAGGTCATTGATGGCATTGACAAGAATAGTTTTAGTGGAGAGGTGGGAATACAACCTGACTAGAGTAGATTCAAGAGAAAATGAAAGGTGAAAGGTGAAAGGAAAATGAGACTGAAAAGAGTATAGGTTACTTTTTGAGGGAAGAAAGACAAATGGATCAGATGCTGGAGAAAAATGTGAGGTCAAGAGTTTTTAAAAATACTTTTTAAATTTATTTATTATGGGAATTATTAGTGTTTAGTTGTGGTTGATGGTGTGAATGGTTCAGCAGAGGAAAGAAATTGAAAGAGAGATATTGAGGAGTAGGCAAAAGAGATGGGAATCTATGCATAGGTGGAAAACTTGTATAGGAGCCTCAGATAGGAACATAGACAGTTCACCCACACAGGAAAGTGATTATCGTCCATATCCAAGTAATATTGGGAGACAAATCTGGGGTCTGTCATGGTTTTAAAAATCTTGCAGGCAGAGGCACTGACTTCTTTTTAAGAATATCTTTTTAAGGATATTGATATAATGAACAGCCTTGAAAAAAAAAAGATTGTTTCCCCACCCCTGGAGAAAAGGGTAGACTTACTTGCTGCCATAAAAAATATGGTTTCCTACTGTCAGGATTCCTCTCCTCGTTGCATGTACAAGCATCCATCTGGGCTCATCTGTGAGGAACATAGGACAAGGGGCACTGACAGCAAATATGCCAATACTCATGTTGCTTGTTGTGCTATAAGTAATAAAAGTTTTGTTTCTGACACAGGAGGTTTGTGTCTTCTGCTGGCATTCATGACATTGTAGTAGGCTAACTTGTTAACTTGTAAGTAGGGTTAAATGTCAGATCATCCACAGTTCTTGAAATATAGGTTGGTAAAGTTGGTAATGGGATAATGAAGACATTCCCTGCTAGATGAAATATAAAGCAAAGTTATAGGCTAAGATTGAGCATGGGAAAAATATGTTGGAGGTTAAAAGACCATAGAAAAGATATGATATAGACATTTTCCAGAGTGAACAGATCAAGGATATACAATAGCATTGCCAACTCATATTAGGGGCATATTCAAGTATTTTTTTTAACATAAATACAAAGTGCCACCAATCTGTGTAGTCAGTCATTTTTCTCTAGCCACTTTCATCAACTAGGGTACAAAGAAGGAGCCAGAAAATCACATTTAACTAGGGATTGGGGTTTTTTCCAGGATGAGAATGCTGAAGAGAAATTTCGGTGAACTTGAAGAATTGTAGAAACAGGCATACTATACGGTGTGATCTGAAAAGGTGTAAGTAACTGATTTAACAGCAAAATGCTTGAAATTGAAATTTAAAAAGTGGTAACATTATGGGTAATAGATCTCTATGTGAATATTGATGTAACCAAGAATAATGTCCAACATAGTTGTGGAAAGAAAGGTAATAAATCAGGGATAAAACCTCCAGTGAGTGAGGGGAGTATTGTAGATGACTGTAAAGAGGAGATAGTACGGCCTGATCAGAGAAGCTGCTGGTTCATATAATGGGTACTTTTACAGAAATTAAAAAATTACCCACTAGATGAACACAGTCCTGCTTAACCTAGGCTTGGCAAATGGTTTATGTCTCTATGTAAATTAGCAAATGGCATCCTTCCACTGGTCACAGCCATCATCCATTCAACCTTGTATAGGTTCTGCCTGTGTAATACTATATTATAACCCTAAACAGGTTTTCCAAAAAATAGGCTTTTGGGAATATTTTTCCATATTTGTTTGTTTTGGGGAATAAGGAGAGTTTTTTTAGAAATGACAATGGGAAGCAAGAATGTGGCCCTCCTCCCTACCTCAAGACCAGGTGGTTGTAAAGTACAGAAGAATAAACAGTCATCACTTGTCAGAGCTTTAGGTGAAGCTAAGTCCTCAAGGGAGAGTCAAGCTCTAGTGAGGGAGAGAAAATTCAGAAGCATTTGAACACAGAGTATGTAACTGACAACAGACCATGAGAACCATAAAGTAAAATAGGTAGATGCAGTTCAAAAATTCTTTAGAGTTCTTTTTTTGATAGGTTACATGCTATTGAAGATGTACTGAGTGCTACATTCAAAGTTATTTGAATTATGTTTTTACTGTGATTATTTCATTTTGATATACATCTAGGTTTATTTGTTTATATTTACATTCTTGTTAATAATTTTCTTTTTTGCCCTTTTAAGTCTCATTTTGCATTTTGAATACTTAAAATATTAAATGGGTTACCCTGTTTCCATCAACTTGTAAGGGAAACAAATTTACAGTTTATTTTTTCTGCATTCTCTTTGCAAAAAATGAGCAGATACATGTATATGTGCTTCTTTCTCTTCCTATATAAAAGGTAGTACACTATACAAACTCTTTTGCACTTTGCATTTTTTCATTTAGCTATATTTTATAGAAATCTCTGTAGGTTCATAGGGATATTTCTCATTCTTCTTTATAGCTTCATTTCTTCACTGTGTGACTATAGGATAGTTTATTCAATTAGTTTTCTGTGTATGGGCATTTAGGATATTTTAATATTTTTGAATTACAGATAATGCTGTGATAAATAATATTATACTTATTAATTTGTTATTTTTCTAGGTGTAACTTTGGGATAAATTCTGAGACATGATATTTCTACATCAAAGAAATAATCCCTAAGTACTTTTTGTTTTTTTAGATATAGCTGAATTCTCTTTTATAAAACTTGTATTATTTTGCATTCTTAGGAGCAATATATGAGAGTGTCCTAGGCCAACATTTGAGGTAAGTACTTTCCTATTACCTGAAAAATGTAGTCTGTTAGTTAAAAAAGGCCAAGAATGAAGTCAGGATAGAAAGGCTTCCTGTGGTGGTCTCCATTGGGAACAGTGAGAAATGAATGGAATAGAGAAAAGGGTCTGAAGCAGACCAATGTATTTGTTGAGTATATCGTAAATGTGACATTTGAAACCTATATAGAAAGGATATATTTTTCAACAAATGTTGTTGACTAAGTAATTAGTTAATCATTTGGGGGAAAAAAACTTATAAGATGACAATTGCAGACTACTAGTCCAATGAGTTCAGATCTACTTCTGAAATAACCACATATAAAAATAACCACAGAGGCTGGGTAAAATGTAAAAATTATCTTCCCTAAAGCATGGAAGATATGAAAAGACAGTAAAAAATGTCTAGGCCGAAACTGAAAGAAAATCAGTTCAAAAATGCCTTTGCCCTTAGGACATTTTCTGATCCTTGAAAGATACAAGTTTAATTTGGACAAATCATGGGGTGAACGGAAAGGATATCAAAATGTATAATTCATTCAAAATAGGAGCTCTCCCTATAATAAGTTGGTACCCCATTGGGCTAGACCATCAAGGTTAGAGTGAAACAGAAGTTAAAACAAAACTCTGAAGAAGGAAGAAAACCCAAGTTCAAATTTCTTTAAGTGGTTTACTACAGACCTAGTCTGGCGGTGCCCCCAAGTGTCTCACAGAAGCAAGTATAAACCCTCTCTGGAAGATGGTAACTTCATTGTAGGTCTCAGATTGTTTCCACAAAAATTTCGCAAGCACAATATCTAACACATAATAAATGATAAGGAGGCAAATAAGGAAATGAAATTCTGTGACTGTGAACCAACAGAAACAATAAACAGCAGAAACAGATGCACAGATACGTCAGACATTAGAATTATCTAATGCAAAATCTAAAACAACAATGCGTATTATGTTTAAAGAAGTTTTGAAAAGCTGGAAGATGTCTGTAAAGAAGAGAAAGTTGTAATAAGTGGTATTGCCTATTCTATAAAGAATGAAACAGAATTTTTACAAATAAAAAATGAGCAAAATTAAAACTAGATATCTCTCATATCACACACAAAAATTAACTCAAAAAAGGTCATAGACTTACTTGTATACAAAAATTAAATTTATAATGCTTTTAGAGAAAAACATATGATAATACCTTTGTGATTTGGTGGTAGGCAAAGTTTTCTTAGGTCACAGAAGGCAATAGACATAAAAGAAACACTGATAAAATAAAAATTTACTATTTATTAAAAGACATTGTTAAGAAAATAAATTGGCAAGCCACAAACAGGTGAAAATGTTTGCAAAGTATTTAAAAAATAGTCATCATCTATAAATAACTCCTACAAGTAATAATAAAAATATAAGCTTAATTTTAGAAATGAACAAAAGATTTGAAAAAAACAGCTAACAAAAAAGATAGATAAATGGCTAATAACCTAGAATTCTACAACCAGTAAAAATATTTAACACAAAAGGAAACATGTTTATACAAAAAAGGGATGATAGAAATTATAAATATATCAGTAAATATAAAAGACTTAATCTCATTTTTAATGTTCTTAAATGGTAACTAACTAGTTAAAGCAAAAATAATAATGTATTGTGAATGTCTAGCAGACAAAAAGTTAATAGAACTGGAAATCTACATATCGTGAGTCACATTGTCCAAAATACAATCTAAAACTACTTGCCACAAATAATCAAGAAAATATGACCCATTCTCAGGAAAAAGAAAATAAATAGATGCCAACTCGAAGATTATCAAGATATCAGAGTTATCAGACAAGGACTTTGCAGTAACTATTATAATTTTCAATGAGATAAAGATGAACACACTAGTAATTAATGAAATAAAGGAAATCTCAGTAGAGAAATATATTCCAAAAAATAACAAATGTAAAGTTTTAGAATTAAAACATACAACAGAAATTTAAAAGTTTACTATTTTTAGGCTCAATAGCAGAATATAATTGACAAAAAAAGTTAATGAAGTTTAAACTAGATCAATAGAAATATTCCAATCTGATGAACAGAAAAGAAAAAAGAATTTAAAAAATGAAAAACTTCAGAGACCTGTGGAAAAAAATATCAAAAGGTCCAATGTACTTGCAATTGAAAGCCAAGAAGTATAAGAAAAAGTAGAACAGAAAAATTATTGTTGCAATAATAAATTTTGTGAAAGACATACATTAACAGATTCAGTAAGCTAAGAGAACTCCAAACAGGATAAATTAAAAAAAATCATGCCTAGAATCATCATAATCAAACTGCAGACAAAAATATTTTTATTCTTTAGAGTAGTCATAAAAAATGATACATTCATTCAGAGTAACAATGATTTGAATGACTTCAGATTTATCATCAGAAACCATGGAGGTCAGATGACATGAAAAAATATCTGTAAGGCACTAAAAAGGAAAAAAAACTAGAATCCTATATCCAGCAAAACTATCTGTCAAGATTAGGTTAGATAAAAACATTTTATATAAAGAAAAACTAAAAGATATTTTTGCCCATATTCCTGCACTGTATAAAACATGCTAAAATTCCTCAGGCTGAAGCAAATGATACTGGAAGGAAATTTGGATTTAAGATCAAATAGCAAACATCAGAAATGATAAATATCTAAATAAATATAAAAGTCTATATTTTTCCTCGAATGTTTTCAAATAAATGTGACCTTTTAAAGTAAAAATTATAATATTGCCATGTATTGTTTACAATGTAAATAGATAAAATACATACAATATCTGTAACATAAGAGATGATGGAGGATAAGCAATCTATTTTGAAAGATTTCTATATTTTTTAAGAAGTCATTAGTACAATATAGATTTAAGTAGGTTGTGAAGCATGACAGATAGATTATAGATGATTGATAAGTAGATAGATGGATAGAATAATTCATAGAACAATCTCTAAAATACAGATATAAAGAAGTATAACTTTTAAACCAATAGATAAATTAAAATAAAATACTAAAAAAATTAAAATCCAAAATTAGACAGGAAATGGGAAACGGGGGAACAAAAAAAAAGAAGAAAATCCATTTGTATCAATAATTGTGTTGAATGTAAGTTGGCCCCTACACATCCTCTGATTTATAAAAAGATAGTCAGATTGTACAAAAAAAGACCCAATTAAATGTGCCTATAATGGACACATTTTAAATGTAAAAAATAGAATTAGGTTAAAAATAAATAGAAAAAAACTGACTTGAAAAGAACAAGAAAAAGGTTGAAATGATTATATTAATATCAGATAATCTTTAAGACAGTTCATTACCAGAGATAAAGACAAACATTTCATGATAAAAAGAACAATTGGTTAGGCAGAAATAAATATACATACCTAATAACTGAACCTCAAAATATATGAACATATAAAAACTTATGGTATGTTTATGCAGTGTAATACTCCTTAGCAATAAAAATAGATATATGGATGGCAAATAAACATACAAAAATGCTCACTATCACTAGTCATTAGGGAAATGCAAAATGAAATGACAGTGCAATAATGCTACATATCCACTAGAATGGGTAAAGTCATAAAGATCGACCATTACAAGCATTTAGAAAATATAAAGCAACTGGAACTCTCGTGTAAAACAGTATAACCAGTTTGGAAAAGAATTTAATAATTTCTTATATAACTAAATATATAACTACTATATGATCTACCAGTTCTACTTCTGTATATTTAACTAAAAAAAAAATGAAAAAAAAATGCCTACACAAAGGTTGCACATGAATGATTATAGCAGCTTTCTTAATACTCCAAACCTTGAACTAACTCAAATGTTTGAAAACAGGTGAATGACTAAAAAAATTTATGATAAGTTCAGTAAATTTCATACTATAGATCAATTCAAAGAAATGAACTACTGATACTTGCAACATATATGTATCTGCAACATATAAAAACATTATACTGAGTGAAAAAATGCCTAACAAAAGAATTTATGCCACATGAGTTCATTTATAGGAAATTTTAGAATAGGTGAAACTAGTCTGAAATGACAGAAAGTCTATCAGTGGTTGCCTAGGGCCAGGAAGTAAGAGGTGACAGAACTTTATGTGTGATCAAAATATTATATTTTTTTATCTGAATGATGGCTATACAAGTATTTGCATTGTCAAATTTATTAAACTGTAAACTTAAGGTGGATGCATTTTATGTAAACTGTCCTTAATTTTATTTGAAACACTAAAAAAATTAATTAGAGTTTGGTCTTTATGACCTCTTAGGGTTTATATATATATATACATATATATATACTTTTTTTAGATTTAAAAGAAAAAAATTAGTGTAATTCTCTAGTGTAAACTTCTCCTTTAGCCTGCCCTACTCCCAAATAGTTTCAACTCAGTCATCTAGTAAGTGAGAAAATAACACTTTCTTCTCACCGTTTTGGAGAAGGTAGCCATCAGAGAGTGAGGAGTATCTTATGCCATGGCCTCAGATTTCAACTCCATCTGATATTTATTTATTATATAACTCTAAACAAATCACTTGTTCTTTTTGGAGTTCCTCAGATTTCAATTCCATCTGATATTTATTCATTATATAACTCTGAACAAATCACTTGTTCTTTTTGGAGTTCCTCAGATTTCAATTCCATCTGATATTTATTTATTATATAACTCTAAACAAATCACTTGTTCTTTTTGGAGTTGCTTGCTCCTTAAATGTAGAATGGTTGTAATATCCATCCTGTTGGGCTACCAGAAGTAAATGAGGCGAGATGTGTAAAGTACCTGGCACAGAGTGGAAACTTGAAAGAAATGGTTGCCTTCTTTTCAGAAGATCCATAGGTCCCAGATTTTTTTAAATAAGTTTAATTCCAAGTGTCCCATCATAATTATAATCTCATTCACACTTCCATACTATGTGTCTTGAGATTTTTGTTTGTTTAAAAAATAGGTGACTATGTTTATAAACCAAGAAATTGAGTGTTTATTTTAGTTATCACTAATTTTAAAAGTCTGTAGGTCACTCAGTAACCAATATTTACTGACTACCCATTGTGTGTCAGCCACTTATCTAGTCTCTGGGGATACTGTATGGGAAGTAGATATGGAACAACTGAAATATTTTCAGTTAGTGATACAAATACCCATTGTATAAATCAATAATATATAGATAAACATACAAATAAAATATAGTAAACATATGTATGATTTTGAAATATCTTGAAGTATTCTGTATGGTATCAGGACCCTAGGATCCTACTTCAGCTCTGCCAAAACTGATGTTATATTGAACAAATAAACTAATATTAATTTCCTTATTTATAAAGCAAGCGATTTGAACTATGTTTCTTTTCAACTCTGTATATGGAAAAAGGCTAAGTCCTTTTCTGATTTTCAAAATCATTCATTACATATTATCTTCCACTAATTCTAGGTATATATTATTAATCAATTATAGGTCCAAAGGTAAACAAGTTTAAACTCTGAATTACCATCTCAAACAAAAAAAATTATCCAGTCGCTCAAATATTTACTGATTACCCTCTGTGTATAAACAGCTATGCTAAGTTCTAGGTATAAAGTGGTGATCAAAACAATTTTGGTCTCTGACCTCACAGAATTTAATAGGTATAGAGGATAAGGAAGAAGTTTCCTCATTTGAGAGGTAAATAAAAAATTCAGTTTTGGTAGGTTGAGTAAGAGGTGCCTGAGTACTTACCCAGTGGAACTAGAATGTAAGATAATTAGGGAGAAATCTCTAGATAGACATTATTTTAAACCATGAGACTGGATGTGGTCAACTTGAAAGTATGTGAACAGTGAGAAGAGAAGAGATCAAAGGTCTAAATTATCAGGAAAGTTAAAATTTAGAGATTAGGCATTGAAAGAGTTGCTAACAAAGAAGACCAATAAAAGATGGGAAAGATAGAATGAAAACCAGAGTGTAGCATATCATGTAGAGGGAATGGTCAACTATATCAAATACAAATTAAGTGAAAGAAGGATCCATTGAATTAGGAAAAACTAGTCCTTGATACAATTGCCAAATACAATTTTAGTGGGCTGGTTGAAGCAAGAGTGGAATGTGTTGAGGAGTGATGGAGAGTAAAAATGTTGAGACTATGAGTAGACAATATTGTAGAGAAAAGCTATGGTAGTTGGAAAAAAATATAGGTTTGACGGGTTTTGTTATTGTCTGTTTGCTTTTTGCTTTTTTTTTTAAGGTGAAGGGCTTAAGGAAGCTTGACGATAAACAAAAGAAGCATGAATTGGTGAATGAGAGTTCTTAGATGATGAGGAGAGATGTAATCCAACAAAGAAGAGAAGAATCGGTATTTGATACTCTACAGAGGCTAAAAGCAGTGGAAGAATGATGATGAAATAGGTTTGTAGAGGATGGATTGAGAAAAGAAGTAGCATGGTAGAGAGTTTAGGAGCTAGACCATGGAATCGACTTAAATACGACTTCTTCCATTTACTAGATTGCTCAAGTCTTGCTCTTCCTGGATTTCAATTCTTCATCTGAAAAATGGAGAAAAAGTATTACCTATGCCATAGATTTGTTTTGTGAATTTTTAGATGAATTAACATTTATAAGGGAATTTTAAGAATACTTGGCACATACCAAGTGTTGTATAAGTGGTAGCTATTATGTCATTGTGGGATAAAGAAGGCCCTGGTTAATGGGTTCTATTTTCTCCATGAAATGAGATGAATGTGGAAAAAATTGTTAACCTCTCTAAACCTAAAGTCGTGTAAAAAAGAAAAAAAGAGAAAACTTGCTTTTCTGTTAACTTGCTGAAGATTTTAAAACATTTTTAAAATATAATATCCACTATTTGTGATGATGATGTAAATCAGGCTTATTCCTCCACATCTGGGGAAAGCATAATGTGTACATCCTCTCCAGAAGGTAATTTGGCCACATGATCACAAGATTTTATTATGCCAATAACACAGAGGTCCTCAGAGGAAAGGTGTGTGCTGTAAAGTAAGGGCAGGAGCAGGAATGGCTGGAAAGTCCTGCCCCCGAAAAAGCTAGTTAGTTAAACATTTGATTCTATCCCGAAACTCCCGAAGGCTCCCCAGGGTTCCTGTTAATTCCCAGGTTTATACTCTGTGGTGTAATTGGCCTCAGGCTCCTGTGCTTATATGCTGTCTTTGTTTCTCTTTCCAACAATTCAGTTTCTTCTCAAGTCTCCAAAAGAAATCCACTCAGAGGGAGGGGGTCTCATCCTTGGAGGACACAGTCTTACATCTAATTTTTCTGTCTCCTTCTGCCTGCTGCCACCCAGTTGCCTCTGGAGGTTCAAATCTTTTCTCTATTGTGTTGAGGTTGTCAGCTCTTCCAAATTTCTAATTCTAAAGTTGAATAGTGAGCCCGTCAAGGCATATAGGAGAGTATTCTAAGACCCACTGTTCCTAGAAGGGTTATCAATTGAAAAATTTTACTGCTGCCTCAGCAAGTCCATTCCTAAAACTAAAGAATAAGATACTTATTTCAGTACTTTAACCACCAAAACATAAACAACTTAAATACTAAAAAAAAAAAAGATGAATAAATCATGATATAGGTCATATGATGGAATGTTTTACAACTATTAAGATATTTAAAAAAAACATTTACTATGGGGAAATTTTAGCAATACATTTTTAAAAATGCACTGAGGTACAAACACTAAAACATTAAAAAAGAGGCAGACCCTAATCTCCTTTCCCATCAACACTTTAATAAAGAATAATGCATGTATAAGGTTATAAAATTTAAACAACGCAGAAAATTACAAAACAGAAAGTGAAAGACCTCATTTCTCATTTCCCTTCTTTCTCTCCCCTACCACCCTCTTTGAGTGAATAATTGCTTATTATACTTCCTAATTTAAAAAAGCATAAATCTGCATAAATTCACATCTATCTTTTAAAAATTTTACACAAAAGAGCATACAATTTACATTGCTTTATATCTTTTTTTACATTTATGATACATTTTAGAGACCTTTTAATGTCAATGTATATAAGAATGTATATGCATTTTTAATATGGCATAGACAATATTTCACATTATTTTACCATATCAACATCATATAAATATACTCTATTTTTTGGAAACTCTGGTTGCCTTATTTTCTCACAAAAGATTGTCCCAATTTACACTCCAATTTACTGAGTTTTTCTACATTTTCCTTGCATCTGCACTGAGCATCATTAAAATTTACAATGTGTATTTAAAATAAAGCCATTTAACTACCATTTAATGAGAGCCTACTATGTGAATTTAAAGATTATGGCATAGTACTACACTGTAAAACAATTACAGAGATTACTAAAATATGGTTGTCAGTCTCTGTTCTCAATCTAATAATCAGAAGGAAAAGAGGAGGTAAATAAGTGACAATAATATTAAAAAATAATAATAATGGAGAAAAAAGAGTGAAAAAGAGAAAAATAATTGCCATACTAAAACTAAAATGAAGAGCAGAGCATGGAGGAAGAAATTATTTCCACTGGCAATAATTTGTGAAAAACTTTACAGGTGCCCTTTAGTACCATTTGTTTATGTTTAATATCTATCAAGCAATATGCTAATTTATTTTAAGTGTATTATCTAATTTAATCTCCATAATAATATGAGGCAGCTAATATTTTATAGGCATTTTATAGATAATAAAGCAGGAATCTGAGCAAGATTAATTGCTTAACATCACACAGGTGTTACCATATACTTCCTATGTACAGCTCATTTAATTGTCATAACATTCCTACAACGTAAGCACTACGATTATCCCTTTTACAGATTATAAAAATAAGGCTCAGAGGGCTTTAGTTATTTGCTCAAGGTCACAATGACAGATAAATGTCATAGCAGGAACAAAAACCAAGGCAATCTCAAAGCCCAAGTCCTTCATTGATTTGCTGTGGGAGGGGATGGGATGCGAACCCATCCAGTATGAGCACATTCGGTGTGAAGGATGAAGTGGGTGAGCCAGGCTCTAGAAGCACAGTGCCAGTAAGGAGTTGTTCATTGGTGAATGGACAAGGCCAGTGGGAGTGAGAATGGAGTAAGAGAATGGAAATGAAATACATTGCAGAGGTAGACTTGATGACTAATTGGATTTCTCTCAATCACGGCCCTCTCAGCCTTCACTACACTAAAGTGTTTTACCTCTTTTAGTCAGAGCTCACAGGCAGCCTTTTATTCCTTTCCTTTGATTATTTTAGATCTCTGTCTTTGGATGCTTCTGTTTGAGTTTTGATCATTCTTGAGCAATGTGGGCTTGAGAAAGGATGCCACTAATAAGCTTTGCTATTCCAATTATATTTCTTCCTTCCTTAATCATACAACAATCATCAGGTTAGGGCAGTGGTTATCAAGCAGGTTGCAAGAGAAATAACATCCTCCCCTTCAATAGTTTCTAACATGAATGTAGAGATGTGTTCATTTGGCATTTTCCAGTTATCCCAGCACTTCTTTCTGCAGCCTTCGAAAGTGCTGATCATTCCCTACTTGAAGTCCTTTTTTGCCATTAACTTCTGCAATACTGCTCTTACTAGATTTCCTCCTAACTCTCCTACTTGCCTTTCCATTCTGCTTAAGTAGTATGTCCCTTTGCTCGCCTCCTAAAGGACCATGTGCCTCAAAACTTGGGCCACATTTTTCAATTTTTTTCTCCATTTCAGGTACAATTTCAAATAAATCTACTTAGAATATTTCATCTGTTCGTTCACAGAAATAATGGACCTCTTATTTCACTCTATTCAAGAGAGACTGATTCCCTGCCATGTATACAACTTGGAGTGGGTCTCTCTGGCCAGATTACCATGGACTTCATTCCTGTTTTTTGAATGGCACCATGACATAATTTCCACCTCCATCTGGAGGAGTCAGTAGATAGCTTCTCTCCCAATCCATGTTCTGTGCTCCAGACTTACGCATATAAGATGCCAGTTATTTGGCTGTCATTCGCAGGCACTTCAAGTTCAACATGACCTAAATTGAACTCGTTAATTTTTGTTTTGTGTTTTTCGTCTGTCTCATCCAGGTGAACAGCATCTTTATCTACACAGGTGTAGTGAATCCCAAATCCAGCCACCATCTCCCCTCTTCTCTTAACCCCACACCCAACAGGGCACCAAGTCTACTACTAAATTCTATCCAGTTGATTCTCTTTGTTTTGCAGATTACAGCCTTAATTCAGATCCTTATTATCTCTCAGAGTATTTCAGTACTTCTAATAATTTAACTGGTTTTCCTGCTGATAATTTCCTGACTGCTAATCTCAGCTATTCTTCCAATTCTTTACTGCTGCTTGAATGAACTTTTTAAAATGCAAATCTGATCTTATTACTATTCTGCTGAAAACCTTTTAATGGCTCCACCTTAACATTAGGCTAAAATTCAAACTTTTTAGCATACAAAGCCCTTCATGAGTTTTGCCTCCAGCCTCTTTCCACATGATAAGGTTTCCCTTTCCTGTGAGTCACCAGGGGCCCCACTCCAGACCTACTGAATCAGATTCCCTGGAGGAAGAATCCCAGATATCTAATATTTAACAAGCCCTATGTGATTCTGCTGATCACACAAGATTGAGGAACACAGCCCTTAGACATGCCCATTTCACTTGTCACTTTAGAAAGCCACTTGAATGAGGTTTCTTGAATATACGACACTGTGCCACCTTTTTACTGTGTTGTTTGCCTGTGCCCTTCCATCTTGCTTACTTCTACTTATCCCCTAGGATAAGTAGAGCAAAGTGTTCCTAACTCTTCAGGTGCCACTCTTAAGTGCTCTTCTTTTTGCATTTCTGTAACACCTGATACCCATCCCTATTCCACGATTTACCACTTTGTTATTTTTTCATCTAGCTTTCTCATTAGAATTTGAAATTCTTGATAGTAAACACAGTGTCTTGTTTTTTACTTTTTATCCCCATCTCCCATTCCAGCACAATGTTTAGCATAATAAAAGTTTGTTGAATAAATACTAGACAATGAAAATAGAGGAGTCTACTATTAAGTAAATAGAATTGTCAAAAGCCTAGATATAATTAGCAATACAGACAAATGTCAGAATTTTAATGTAAAGCTGGAAGTCCTACCTATAAGTTAAAATACAAGTAAATACACTCAGAGAGAATCATAGTATGAGTACAGTATCAAAGTGTCTAATTGACACTGTTGTAGTCTGATCAAAACAGAAAAGAAATTTATTGAAAAGTTGTTGGAAGACCACAGAATTTTCAGTCTAAAAATATCAGGCTTTGAAAATAAGCAGGAACAAAGGTTAAGCAGCTAGAATGGCAGCCATGTCTGAACAATGGAGGCTGCAGCTCACTCACCTGTTTCCACCAGCACAAGGCACCAATTGTGCTATTGGCACCACTTCTAGTGATTGTTGCTGTGGCTGCTGCCACTAGAATGAATTCTCTACTTACCCTATTTCTTTGCCTCATGCACACTAGATTCAAATCTCAGACCAATTCAAATGACTGGACAAGTCTAGTCCTAGGTGTGTGTGTTAGATGGAGGTGCTATGAAAGCACACTTCTCAGCATCCTTGTACACACAGAACAAAGGTTACTACTTTGGAGCTAAAGAGTGAAAATGAGCACAGGTTCTAGTGAAGCCAAAGAGTGAAAATGAGCACAGGTTCTAGATGATTGCCTCATACATGGGGAAGCTGTCAAAGTTGATTAGTTTATTTACATTTTTATTTTTTATCTTTATTTAAAGAAAGATCTTGTTTATAAAAAGAGTGGCTACTTAACATTTTTCAGCAATATTGAAAAATGTGAAGAAGAATGTTTAAATAATCACTTCAAATTCTACCCCCAAGAAATATTCATTAACACTAGAGGAATATCATTCTAACCATCTTTCTACATATGGTAGATGTGTAGACAATATACACATATGCAAAGATAAAAAACATCTGGGCTTTCACATTGCATCATTCAAATGGCTACCATTCATATAGAATGCATATGATAAGGATAATTGATTGGATGGATGTATGGACTTAGCTAAGTGGTCTCATTTTTAAAGTGAAAGTAATACTTTTAGTTTTAATTAATAGAAAAAAATGTTTTAATTGGTAGACTTCAAATATGTTTCTTCACTACTAAATACGTTATTTCCTCTTTTTAGAAACTCCGGAAGATTGAAAAGAGTTTATTTTAAAAAATAAGTGGGTGAGATTTTCTTTTTTATTTGTTACAACTAAAAGTTTTGGTTTTAGACAGTATCGATGATTCATTGCTATAAAAAAAATGAAGACTTTGGCTTCTTGTGAACTACCCCTCTTAATTTTGCCATTTAGGAGTTATTTTATTTTTATACTGTCAAAATTTATTATAGTTATTTTTGGTTGATATTTTCTAGTATTCTATATGAAAAAGGATTCATTGCTCATGATATGTTCTTTTGCTTCCACTTATTCATTCCTCAGTTTTTTAATTTTGAATCATTTCTTAATCAGCTGGATTTTTGTCTTCAAATATAAATTTTCTTAAGAAGAAAAACTCAGTGTGTTAGGTCCCCTGAGGTTTTTCTTATTTAAATATTTTCATTTTTACTTACATGTTACCATTTCTGGGAAAATAGTCTTCCATCCTATTTAAAGAACTTAAAGAAAAGTACCTTCTTTGCTCAGAATTCTTTTCATATTTCTCCATTGTCTCTGGTACTGAATACTTTTGTGGAAAGAAGTATGATACAAAACTTTTTCCCCCTGCTTTGTAGGTGATTTGGTTGTCTGCTATGATATCAGACTATTCATTTTTATCCTTTCAAGTTCAGAAAGTAAACCAGAAGTTTCCTGGTCTGAGAATTTCTTATCTAATTATTCTTATCACAATTTGAGGTGCAATTATTGCTCTCATGACTTTGACAGTCCTGAGAAACGGTCTTCCAGGCAGCTTGAAAAGCCAGGTATATGAATATGTCAAGAAGAATGCCAGATGGTATCTCTGACTCTGATTTTGTTTTCTAGGATCCTTGTCTTTGGTTTTTGTTTCTTCTCATGTTCAAGCAAGTCCAGAGCTCTTCTTGGATAGCTTGAAGTGATTCTGTGAACTCAACAGTTGCTGGAAAGATGATGGGGTAAAAAAAGTAACAGGAGCAGAAATTATTGTTTCTAAGGAAGAGAGTGCTCTTGGTGGAAAATTATAGTGAGCTCTGCACATAGTAAGTGCGGTAAGCCAGATGTATTATTAGGAAGATGAGTTTTGTAAGATTCTTTTTGTCTGGCCAATTGTCTGTGATTTACTATAAATAAATAGACAGATATGGATGGAAGGGTCTGAATAGAGTTTTGTTTCTATAATGGATAGACAAAGTGGCTAGGAGTCCATGGAGGTAAAATGCCTCTACATAGTCCTCCCATTCAGAAATAATATGTATCACTTTGGTGAGGACATCTACCTCCGCCAATATGATTTTGTACCACTGTGATTTTGCACTTTAGGAGCAGCCAGTGATTAAAAAAAAACAAACAAATAAAACAAAGAACAGAACAAAACAAGACATGGTTATGTTATCCCAGAGGTGCATGGGGTCAGTCAGGGAAACTAAAAATAATGATTCTTTATATAATGACCCTTATATCTATCCTGCATATATGCATGTGAATAGGTGTATATTTTGGATGCCAAAGGTAGAGTCACTAGAAATTCTAGAGGACCACTTTAAAGGTTTTAGGTGGGCCACAGTGACCCCACATGCAGAAGTACAGAATTTATGGATGTGCATTTTATACCAAGATATATATCTAATTGGTTAGTTAAGAAGTCTCTCTCCTATCACTACCACACTGCTGGGTGCCCTGGATACTGACCAAGTGCTGGGTGTATAGGCATTTGTTGGTTTCCCTTGGATTGCCTTACTTAACTCTGAGAATAAAAGATCACAAAACATTTATATTGGACTATTACTTATGAGGGGTTAGTATTGTGTCATATAGAGCACTGCATCTATGTGGTTGATTGAGTTCCCATCTGTCATTAGCGACACACATAGCAAGCAGAGTTTTCAAGTTTGCCTGTGCTACTCACAGCCTTCAGGTAGAATGTGGACTCATCAGGATGCTAAGCCCCTTTAATTTAGTAAAGTGCCTTTAAATTGTCAGTGATTCTTTTCCCTTCACTGGGAAGTTAGCCTTGGCTGGAATGAGCTGCCCTAATGAAGAGAAACAGGTCAGCTGCATCAACATCCTCTTTGGACCTAAATGGTATTCACAAATATATTAGAAAATGAATTTAGATCAGAGATGTCAAGCTATAACATTAGCCTACAGGTATATATTTTTTTCCTTTTCCTTTTTCTTTTATTCTTTTTCTTTTTTCTTTTTTTTTTTTTGGCCAATATAGTGTTTGCCTGCATACAAAAACAGCATAGTAATTAAAAGATTTTTTTTTCAATTTGTTTTTTATTTTTAAAGGTTAGGAAATCTCCCATAACAATCCAGATTTTCATCTTCTTGTAAAATGAAAGAGGTGACAATCACACCGAGTACACATTTCGAATAACAACACCAAATCCAGATCTGCTAAGGAGAGCTGAGGAGCAAGTATCTCCTTGACATAGGCCTCTGCTCTCTAGTTCACCAGGGTCCCTACCACTGACTATCCTTGTGACACAGAGGCCAGCTGTCTGTTGCCATTTATTGTCATATCCAAATTTTTGTTTTTCTTATGGTAGGATCATGAGGAACATGACATATTTCCTATACTCTACCTCCATAATAATTGTAAATATGCAAGATAACAGCGAGAGAATAGCAGGTTTCTTTTTCTTAGACTGTTTTACTCATTGTGGTACCCACTGGGAGCCTCTGGTTATCCAAGTTGATGATTGTTACTTTAGATGAAGGAAGGGTAAGGTGGGTCAGGTAGGCCAAGATTAGGATGCAGGTAAACTTGATGATTAGTTTATGGAAAAGGGCAGCTTATTCCCTGTGACCAGTACTTACCTTTGTCATGTAGATTTATTGCTTGGAAGTAGGAATGGGACTATTGAGGAAAGGAAAGTCAATGGTAATCAGGAACTATTGTGTGCCAGTAATTGTTTGCAGTCACAAATGGCTTTCTGATTTTCCTCCCTGAGTTTTATTATCAACTTATGATGTAATTTATGGCAAGTCCCGTGCTTACTCTCCATGCCTGAACTGTGCCAATTAGCAGTTTGTATGTGAGCCTAACCAATGACTCCAGGCTAAGCATCTTGGTGAGCCCTAATTCCAAAATCATCTGAGTTCTTTACCAGCCAACCATTTTGCAAATATATAGCCATGCAAAATACCATCCGTGTATATATACAAGTTGTCACCTCACTTTCTGTGGTCCAGCTTTCAAACTTTGTATGCTCTTTAAGAATATTTTTAAATTTATCTTGGAATGACTAATATATTCTCTTGATTCATATTCAAAAAGTAATTTAAATTCAGAAAGTAAAAAGGACATATAGTGAAACATTTTCCTCCCACACCTGTCCCCTAATTATCCAGGGCTCTTCATTGAAGGCAAATAATCTTACCAGTTTCTAATATGTTATTCCAGAAATTGTTTATGCCATTATTTCTCAAAGTGTAATCTGTGGACATCTTGGGGTCCTCAAGATGATTTGAAGGATTCTGTGAGGTAAAAGCTATTTTCATAATGATAGCAAGACGTGATTTGCCATTTTCACTATTGGCATTTGTACTAGTGATGCAAAAGCAATGTGGATAAAACCATTGGCACCTTGATATGAATCAAGATAATGGCTCTAAACTGTACTAGGAGTCTTTGTATTCTTCCCTGCCACATACAGATCAAAACATTGCAGTTTCACTTAAGAATGTCCTTGATAAAGCAGAAAAAGCTAATAATTCAATTAAATCTTGACTCTTGAGTACCTTTTAAAATCCTGATGCGAAAGGAAGTACATATAAAGCAGTTTCCTCTGTACCAATGAACCTGGTTGTCTCAAGGAAAGGCACTTGCATGATTGAGTTGTAAATCCAACTGGCTGCATTTTTCATGATAACATCATTTTTACTATGGTTATTCATATGAGCGCCTGGCAAACATTTTCTTAAAAATGAACAAAATGTGCTCATTACTTCAAGAAAAACAAATAAAAATATGAGCCACAAACTAAAATTTGAGCTTTTAAATAAAAATTAGAATTTTGGAAAACTCATATCCACCAATGTGAGCTCAGTGCCTCCCAATATCTAGAAACTTTCTGATGAAATTGGTGATGATACAGCAAATGGAATTTTTAATATTGTAACATGAGATTAACATTTAGAAAATTCATTTGTAATTTTAATATTGCAAAACTTATAAACTCATAATTAAAAAATAAGTAATATATTAGAGCTTCATAAAAATAGACTACATCAGTGTTATATGTAAGTTGTGAGTCAGGTGAATATAGCAGAGCTGAATGGTATGTACATAACATATACATGCTACTTACATGTCTGGATGCAAAAAATTGATTTTAGAAAATAAACCTTAAGAAAGCTAATGTAAAGTAATGTAATATGTATGATATATTGTTGATTGTCATAAATATCCTAGATCTTGAATGTGGTTTGGAGGAAGTCATAAGTTTTTTGCATTTGTTTGGTATATAGTTATCAATATTTGGCAACTTTTGCTGAAGGCCCTGAAGCAGCTGGCACTGACTGCACCGGTGAACCCAAGGTCCTAGCGTTTGTAAATCTTGAGTTCGCAGTGGCCCATGGAGGAGATTGTGCTTGTTATTATAGAGGCAAGATTTCTGAGCCAGGTGGAGATAGATTCCAGGCAAAGACTCTTGTAGATAAGCAAGATAAGTTCTAGAGTTCTTGTTCAGACTCTGCAGGTAAGTGCTTGTAGTTCATAGATAGGAGCTGATAAGTGAAGCATCTTTGTGTATGGGGATGAATTTTTGAAAATCTTAACATTTTCAAATGATTAAAAGAAATAGAAGTCCTCTGTTACCTTCTCTGAGTTCCCAGATAACAATCACGTTTTTTTGGGGGGGAAGGGTACTTTTTGATCTTTTGCTCATTACAGTCTGTGCCATATCTCTCATTCTATCGTCACATATCAGCTTCAATGCCATCTCCTCTGGAAAAGCTCACAAATTTTTCTGAAACTTAACAAAATTATTTTTCTTTATATCCCTATAGCACTTCATATTTTCTCTACCATAGCATATATTACCATGTATTATAATTGCCTAGTTATTGACAATATCTCCATTACATTTTACATCCTAATGAGAATGATAATGTGTCTTATTTATTGCTTTATTCCCAGAACCGAGTACAGTGCCTAGAATATAATAGGTACTCAATAAATATTTGTTGAGTTAATGAATAAATAGGACAAATTTAGCTGGTATATAGACTATGAGTATATGGAAATTTAAATTTAAAAACCCCAAATCTCCCATCAACAACTTTAACCAGCACTATCTTTACATCATTTGTTATTGATTCATATAAAATTTCCAGCAATACAAATATACATAGTATTTCCTGTGTGGATGTATAGTATGGTTTGATATAGTATAGAATGTGATTTTCTCATCTGTTGACTAACCTATTAATATCAGTGCTATTTATCTTATTGGTCATAAATGGCATCTTTAGTCTAAGGGAAAGAATGGAATCTCCAAGAAGCACTAGGATAAATCACATTAGAAATGTAGCAGTTAATAAATCAGAATAATCTATATAAAATAACCCAATGAAAACATGATTTAAATGGCATTATTAAGCAAGAGATAATTTTTCTATATTTTGACCATAATTGATTTATTTTTCTTGGTTTTTAAACTGTCTTAGGTCAACCAAAGAAAACAGAATATCAAGACTTGGGGTAACATCATCATCTTTTAATTCTGAAAAAGCTAATTTTGTGTTAACTTACAATGGGCAAGTATCAAATGAGGAACTCACAAAAGGATGGTGCTCCAGGAAGATCCCCTATGATTCCTGACATCTAGTCACTTTTCCGTAAGGCAAAATCCTATTCATCTGCTTTGAGAATACTTCTCTCATCCTCTCACCGCAGTTAGAATTCATCACTCCCTCTTCTATGCATCCCTTTATTTTCCACATATATTCATACTTTGGGGATTGATCTTGAGTCTTCTGACAGAAAACGAGTTTCTTGGGGGCTGACATTGGATTTTCTGAAGCCATCTAGTACACTGACTCAAGTAGGCCAAAGTTATACAAATTTTTGTCAAATGCCTTGGTATCTCTGTAGTGACTTGCTCCTATTGTTGATATAAATGTGTGCTTTAGAGAACTAAGGTATTCAGAACAGGTGGAAAGAAGAAGCTAGACAAACTCTTAAAACTATGGAAAAGTTTCAGCAAATACAAGAAAATCGAGATGAAAAAGATACAAATTATTTCAAGAATACCATTACTTAGTTTAAGCACTGGCAATGGGCCTGTTCAAATCTCGACATTAACATTTAAAAGGTTATAATCTTGGGCAGATGACTTAATATCTCTAAACCTCAGTTTATTCATTTGTAAAATAGAGATAGTAAGAGTAGCTACCTGTATTAGATACAATTTTAAGATAACCCATAAAAAACCTCCCTCCCCCAACCCCCACAACTGGTATATACTCTCTAGATAATTGCCTCTCCTTGACTGTGGGAGGGACCTGTGATGGGATGTCACTTTGGTGATTATATTATGCTAGCTGACAAAAGTAAAGAGATTTTTTCAATGCAATTAAGGTTCCAAATCATTTTTGTGTTGATCAAAAAGAAAATTATCCTTGGTGGGCTTGACCTAATCAGGTGAGCCCTTTAAAGGCGGATCCAGGCCTTCTCTAAAGAGAGACAGTTGAAATGAGATTTCTCTGCTGGGCTTGAAGAAGCAAACTGCCATGTTGTAAGAGGCCTAGGGCTAGGATCATGTGGCAAGAACTGTAGGGACCTCTAAGAGCTGACAACTAGGCAAGCCCCACCTGACAGCCAGCAAGAAAAAGAGACGTCAGTTCTATAACCACAAGTTGCTGAATTCTGCCAACAACCATGCGAGCTTGGAAGATAACTTGAAATCGCGGATGAGACCTTAGTCCTGGCCAACACCTTGACTGTAGCCTTATAGGTCCCTGAGCAGAGGACCCATAGAAACATGTGTTGTTTTCAACAGCTACATTTGTGGTAATTTGTTACATTGCAATAGAAAATGAGTATACTACCTTATTAGGAAGATTTTTCAGTTACAAGGAACTGATTCTGGCTACAATTAGATTTTTTTTTTAAGCAGAATTTATTAGAATGAAATTTGGTATGTCAAAAAATTGAAGGAAAAACGAAATGGTCAGGCCTTGGGGATAACAGGCTCCAGGGCTACTGTGAGGAAATCATCTAGGAATTTGGTGGAGTACACTTTGAAATAACCTACCTATAGCTACCATACCCCTGTCACTTGGCCCATGAATCAGATACTCTTGTCAGAGTCTAATTGGCCTCACTTCCATCACATACCCATTTCTCAATGCCAGGAAACTTTAGAATTGAGAAACACTCAAGATCAGGGAATGAGGCTGGATGCTCCCTAAAGGAAAAGTGTGGTGCTATTAATAAAATAAGAGAAAAGGAATTTGGGACAATTACAAACAAAAGAAATCTACCTTGCTACCTGATAGGGTTGTCAAGAAGAAGATATGAGATAATACAAAGTGTTAGTACAGTTCTTTTACACGGTAATTACAAAGTAAATTTTAACCATAATTATTAAGCATCAGGGGGCCTAAACCTCCTATAGAAAGTGAAATACAAAATTCTCTTGAAGGTGAAAAGAGAAATCCCATCCTGATGAGGAAGAAATTTCCCTTGTATTCAGGAAGATAGGCTTGAGTGCTTGTTAATTTATCGTGCCTAGATGATTTATAATTAAAGGTTTATCAGAGGATAGAAAGTTATAAATTCCTAAGTGTTATTTGTGCTAATTATTGCTGTGTAATCAAATCAAACCAGCTCTCAGACAGATTTTTCCAAACTCCTGTGGGTCAGGAAGTGAAGCCAACTGTTGATGGCTATACCTATTCTCACAAAATTCTTAGTGGTTGGCTCACAGTTCTGACTGTAGCTAGACTGTGTCTAAGCCCCATCCAACCAGGTTTAAATCACAGCTTTACATATGAAATTTTGGAAAATTAATTCAGATACTAGATGATAGTCACATTTACTGAAGATCATAAATAGAATCCAAAACAGCTGGAGGTGACAGGTATTGAGTGATGTAGTTGTGTTTTGAGCTGGGGCTTTCTTTTGATTTTGTTGTTGTTGTTGGAGACTGCTATTTGTCACCACACCTGTTCTGAGGAAAGCCAGTCTATGAGATGGTGTCATTTCCGGCTCGGAACATCACTAATGGCTGAATTTAACTTCCATTCCATTCTGTTCTACTCCACAAGTATTTATTGAGCTCCCATTATGTGCAATGAACTGTATTAAGTGCTATGATAGATAAAAAAATGAATAGATAAGACAGAGCGCCTGACCTTAGTGTATTTTATTATCTCAAAAGAAAGACAAATGTTTACAAGGACCAGATATAATATAGAGCAAGATATGACAAGTGCTAAAATAGGTACCGAGACAGAAGAAGGCTTTAAATTTCCAGTGTTATTACCTCGAGTTTTTCATGGTAGAGGTAAAATTTAAGCTTTTCTCAATTTAACCTTCTCTTCTCAATGGGACAGGCAGTACTTTATTTATCTATTTATGTATTTCCAGTGCCTAGCACAGTCCCTAGTACTTAATAACATAATAATCCTGGCAAGAGACAAAGTAGGGTGGTGGCAGAAGAAGAAGTAAAAGGGGAGGAGGGAATTGCAGACAAATATCATAGAGGAACAATCAATAGGATCTGTTGACCAACTGGATGTGGGTGGCAGGAAGAGGAACTTGTAGTTAAATCAGTGACTGAGAGCTTGGATGACATTATAACTGAGATGAAAATGCAGAAGAAAAAAGAAGTGGGCAAAAACAATTGTTATTATTTATTAAGCTTTTATGTGTTAGGTACCTTATAGGCATTTTCTCATTTAATCTTGATAATGACCCAGCGAAGCTCAGTTTAGGTATAGTTACTAATATCTATCTCATTAAGAGGTGGAATTGAGACTCCAACCCAGATCCAACTCCAACGTTCAAGCTTTTTTTAATTTTTAATTTTTAAAAATACCACATCACTTCATTATTTTCAAACATGTAGAATATCCATGTAAACTCATCTCTCAATAAATTGGAAATGTAAGTCTGAAGCTCTGTAGAATGTTCATGGACAAAAATGGTCCAGGAATTCTCTACACAAAGAGGAGTTTAAGTGATGCTGAAGAAGCTCTTGAGGTCACTCAACAGATAATCTAAAGGTAGAAGAGAAGGCCGGATCTTAATTACAGAAGCACTCATATTTATCAGGTGGAAGGAGAAAGAGGACTAGGTCTGAGGAACAAGAGAATAACCATAACAGTGAATTGACATAGAAGTTCCATGAGAAAACAGTTTTAAAGAATGGGTTAGTCAACACTGTCAAATACTTCTAGAATCTTAAATAGGAAATGGACTGTGGTCACTGGATTTGACATTTAAAATATCAGTGGAGACCATAACAGAGAGGAAAGCATATACAACAGTATTTGAAGGGACATAGAATTGACAAAAGGTTTCCCTTTTTAGGACTGGGAAGATACAAACATGTTTGGGTTTTGTTTGTTTGCTTGTTTGTTTGTTTGTTTATTGCTTTGGCTGTGGAAGAGCCAGTGGAGAATAATGGACTACAAATATTGGGAGAATAATGAAAATTAATGGAGGATTAGAGAGAGGGTGTGCTCAAAAGCACATTTAAAAGGACAGCCCAGGGAAGAGGTAGAGATATTTCCCTCTGGAAATGGGACATGAAAAGAGAGATTTGGAAGTTGAAAGGAAGAGTAAAAGGAGGTTGCACTGGGACAGAGGAAATCTAGAGTGGAATCTGGCCTTGAGATCAGCAAACAGCTAGTTAGGCTGTGGATGAGGGATTAGACTAGAGTCAAATGAATAGATTATTTAGTTTATTGAGGGCTCCTCTGGGTTAATATTGTTTTATTCTGTTGTGAAGCCAATCAGCCGGACTAGTGACCAAACTCAGTATATCTTTTCAGTCCAATACATTTTCAGGCTTTCCTGAAACTCCACAGATACCTGGTTGGACTTGGGTATTTTCCAAATCTCTTTAGCCCTTTGATAGACCTGGGAGTTAGATTGCTATTGACTGATTTTATCAGTGACTTAACTGAGTGTTTACTTGTTTCATTCTTCGCTGTCTATAAATTTTAAGGGCAGACATATAGAAACTCCCAGTATACTGACAATAGGAAAGAACTACTTTCTTGAAGTGGCTTTCATAGAAAAAGATTGGGAAATTACTGAGATATAATAAAATGTTTCAATACTGAATTTAAAAATTTTATTCTTTAAAGACTTCAAACCTATTAAGAAACCTCAGTTTAAAAACCTTGCTATTGACTCTAGTTTCTGAAATAGCACCCAGTTAAAGGCATAGCTAGTATAATTTAAAATAACAGACTGTCATCTTCTCAAACACTGACATTCCATTCGGCATTCTACATGAACACAGTAATGTTATAGATTTTTAAAAATACAGTTACATTTACTGTATTTATGTGATGAATTCAGTTCCAGATATAGGTATTAATGATTAGAACTATGCCTCAGTTACCTCCCTTATTAAAGATAAGGGAGGAATGTTATAACAAATATTTAGTTAAAAAACTGAAAAGGGCTTTGAAGATGTAAAAGTGTAATATAAATGCTAAATAAAGATAATATATTCTGAACAGCAGGCTCCTTTGAAATAAGGCCTATGAATTCCATTAGCACTCTCTGTTTACATGCTTTTAGGAACTTTTAGGAGTATGTTGCCCGTGAGTATGCCAGTGACATGACACCTACCGCCTAGTAAACAGCAAGGAAAGGGGCAAGTAAAATAACAGATGTAATAATTCACATAATAGTATTTTCTTAAGTCATTCACTAAATATTACATACTTAACTGTGTGCGGGTACAATTCTGGGTGCTAGGCATACTGCAGAGAACAAAGCAGGCAAAAATCCTGACTCACAAGCTACCATTTATTGATTACTAACCACGTGCCAAAGATTAGTCTCGCATTAATCCATCACATCCTCATAACAACCCCATGAGCTAGGTTCTGTTAATATCCCCATTTTAAAGATATAAAAACTGAGGTAAGAGAGACTGCAAATCACACATTAGCAAATAGTGAAGTTGGGATTTGATTCTTGCCATCTGGCCTACATGTCCCACATGTCTCACTTGTGAGAACAAAGCGATTGGGTACTGGACTGACTAAATTGACTTTCTGGCTTGGTCTCCTTTAATTTTGTAAGGCTGAAAAGAATGTCATACACATTGCTGTAGCTTAGAGTCTTTTATCTATTCAATTCAAAAAACGACTCAATTTTACATAAGGCATCATGGGGAGGAATGGGGAAACTAGTGAAGGCAGAAATTCTGGTTATGCAGATAATCTTCACAGTGACCACAGAATAGCCAGGCCTTTCCAAGACTAGGATGACATTTGGAATTAGAAAGTCATGCAGAGCCCATTGCAGCTCTGGCACCTTTCTCTTTCTCTTTATCTGGCTAACTTCTGCTCTGTTCTACCTTATGATTTCTACTTATGCAGTTTCTAATGCCTAATAGCTAATGAACCTGCACTCTACGTTTTTCTCTGTGAATCCTTCAGTTTTTGTAATGCCTGTCAACTAACTTTATCTCCAGTATTTCCAGTTCATGCGACCACATGTGAAAACATGACATCCATTTTATGATTTTTATTTATATGGGGAAGTGCCACCTGCTGCTCACAGGCCACCCCTTTCTACTCAATTCAGTCCTTGGATTAAATGCCCACTCCTGGACCAATCAGCTGTGGCCAGGAGGCCAGGTTAAATGCAAAGAACATTCTAGAATCAGGATCTAAAGATATGAGGGTCTGTTGTCACAGACATATTCTGAAATCTGGCTCATGCCCTCTAATATTGTTTGGTTATCAGGTTTCTGGATCTAGGCTTTAAATGAGTGTATTATGGAAAATTATAAATTGTCTTTTTCCTTTTAATTTAGGACATAGTTTACATCTCCATATTACTTCACTCTTTTGAATATGTCTGTTGGATTTCTATCCTCACCTTTGCATCTAAATGAAATGATAATAAATATTCACATCTATTCAGAAGCTCTTTATATATTAATTTCCTTAAGATGTTGAGAACGTGATACATGTTATAATCCTTTCCTTACCTGATGAATAATATACCTGTTTCCTTTCACTCTCAGCATTTCAAACCCTTCACTATCACAAAGTCTGTGCTAACAATACATATAGACGTGTCACAGAAAGATAACCAGGACTTAAATTAGAGTTCTTATATGAACATTTCGGTGTTTTCTAGAAAACTTAACAAGAAAATCAAACTCAGCTCTTATAAATATCAATAAGAAGAATATTGGCCAAATCAATGTTGACATTTTTATACTTGGAAAAACATGGAACACACAATTATATAGGCTAAAAAATCAATAATTTGACTCATACTTAAAGTAGGCTAATACATTAAAAGTATTGTTCATTTAGAAAATTTCTATGGGAAGATGCAATTTTTACCTTCAGACTTGTGACCACTAGCACATGTTAGTTACAACATGAGTTAGGAAAGCAGATTGTGGCAACGAAACAGACCTAAACTAACTACTCATTAGGGAATGGAAACCATGACCTTCATCTCATTAGTACCAGATTTAAAACAACTGAATGAGCTAAAAAATGGTAATATTTTGATACTTAGCTGATGGATGGATTTTTACCCCATATTTAAAAATGCCTTCTTGGTTCCATATTAGTTATACTAAAAACGTGACAGTGTTCCTGTTATGTGAGAAAGATGGGGAGGGACATGGCCTTCAAAGAGAACTTAGAAATCAATAACTCTATTTTCTTAATCTAACTCATGAGAGAATTGAAGCCCTGAAATGTGAGGTGACCTTCCTAACGGTTCCCAGTGGATATTGGCAGAACTGGATTAGAACAAAAATTTCTTGGACTTTACTCCCGGGCACTTTGAATTTGTGAGAGGTTGGCTCATGGGGGAGGTCATCTTTGAATTGTTCCAGAATAGGAGGAGTATGTCCCGTTAATGCAGAACAAGCTTAGTGTTAGGAAAACAAGAGTTTTGGTTTCTTAATGGAAATTCACACAGAGTGAAGGTAACAGGATGGAGTATAGTGAGAGAAGTTTTGAATGATCTTCATCTTGGAAGTGACGAGAAGCCTCAAAAAGTTTCCGCAGACTGAGTGTGGTGATTTGCTTAGAATATTTTCTATGTAAAATGATTTTAGCTTCGGAATGTTTAGGAATAGAGTAACATGCAGTTGTTTTGAGGGGAATAAGTGTGGGTGGAAACAAACAAATATGAAGAAAAGCAGTGAGCTAGTATCTTAGTTTGGGATGTCAGGGAAGTTACAGACCTGGTCTGAAGGATGGATTTGGTATGTAGCTGTGACAGAGTAGACCAGAGTGGGATGGGAAGAGGGGAGAGTGGTGAAGAATGATGAGATTAAATAATTCTGGAAAGAAGGGATTCATCATTAATTATTAACCAGTAACTGAATAGTGGAAGGGTAAAGAAACAGCAAAGATATTCCTACTAGTATATTACTATTTAGGACAAGGGTCCCCAAGCCCTGTGCTGTAAACTGGTACCAGTCTGTGGCCTGTTAGGAACTAGGCCACACAGCAGGAGATGAGTGGCAGGTGAGCTAAACTTTACCAATATTTGCAGCAGCTCCCCAGTACTAGCATCACCACCTCAGCTCCACCTCAGATCATCAGGCTTTAGATTCTGATAAGAACACAAATCCCTGGGGACAAAAAGGTTGGGGACCGCTCATTTAGGGAACAGATGGAGTAAGGTCCTGTAAATATTATCTGTTTGTATGAAGAATATCGCAGTGTTATCTAGATTCTAATACTGCATTCTGCCTCTGTCTCAGGTGATGGCACCAAAGGATTCTTTGTAGAAGAAACTGATATTAAGGTATTCATTATTCTTACACATGAATACCTTAAAAATATTTACTATTCTGAACCACATCTTGGGGACAAGATGAAATTTTGAGGTTTTACTGGTGATCTCTTGAGCAGAAAGACTATGTATCATAGAGAGCCTCAATTCATTCTTATTTTTGTTAGTGAACTTTAATAAGTACACAGGTCCCAAGCAAGCCTTTGTTCTCCAAACCCTTGGACTTTTACTCAGGGTTTTTCGGATTGGATCACATTTCCAGGGGCAAGGTAAAACCACACACCCTGGATACCTGTTCTTCAAATCAGCTTAGCTATAATTTTTTCTAGAAAACCTTTCCTTATTGCCATAGGTGCTTCTCAGTCGTACTTGCCCTGTGTACCCCCACTACAACATTTACCATACCATAACGTGATGCCTAGTTTACTAGACTGTCTTCTCTTGCCAGACTAAATTCCTTTTGGCTTAATTTTTATCTTCTGTTTTTCCCTAGCACCTTGCAGAGTGCTCAGCACAAAGTAGGCCGTTAACATGTTTATAGGCTGTTGAATCAACATCTCTAAGAATATATGTGAAATTGAAATATCATCCAGAAATCATCTGTAGAGAATGAATCTAAAATGGATTCCTTTTTAGAAAGAGGAATCTAAAATTAATTTTAGTTTCTTCTGGGGTAAGGTCTTACATTTTTTGTAATTTTTATTTTTCTATTAGAGTTGACATTCAATATTATTTTATATTAGTTTCAGGTGTACAGCATAGTGGTTAGACATTTACAGAATTTTCAAAGTGATCCCTCGATTAGTACCCACCTGGTACTATGCATAGTTATTACAATACTATTGTTTGTATTCTCTATGCTGGTAAGGTCTAAGTTTTGCACATAGTTCATGGGCTTTCTTTTCTTCTCCTCCTGTAGTCTGCCTTTGGCCATTACAGTGCTTATTATTCAAGGTCTAGGGAGAAAAAGAGAGAAGCTGAAATTTAGATTAGTTAATTATACTGTTTGGGAGTGGCTCTGAAAAACGTTGAATGTGATGGGTGAAATCAAGTTAACTGGCAGGATGAGATTATCTAAAGCTCTCACTAACCCAGTCTTCTCCACTTCACACCCTTAAACCAATGGCTTCCCAACATATGAAGCATATTTTATAAGCTTATTTCAGCTTCACAGGGTTTGTTCCTTTGTTCTTCAGTACATGTCAAGCCATATGTCCTGATTCTTGATTTGGAGAATTCAGTGACTACACCAACAGAAGTAGTAGTCAAGTGGTCTGCTTCTTTAGGATAATTTCATGGTCCTAAGGAAAAAATTTAACAGTTTATTTTCTAAAATTGGTTCAAGGAACAGTCATTCCTTAAGTGAAAAAATTCAATCAAGAATAATATTACTTACATTTTGGAGAAGGATTTTTAATACAGAATTTCCATCTGTGATATATTTAAATTCTAGGCCTCAGGCAGCAATTTCAGAAAAGGGCCTCCTTTACCCTTTATTTGATGCAAAATAAATAGTCCATTTTTGATGGGGTGGGGACTGTGCCTTACTTTCCCACCCCTGCAAAATGTAAGAGTTGGTTCCGCCATTCCTGAAATCACACAGGCTACTTTATTTCTTGCACAGTGAACTCTGTTATTGACATTAAAATGGTTATCACAACTTCAATTACATGAATTTGTAAGTACTTGTACCTAGTAAAAAAGAATGGTGAGTTGCCCAAAAGGAGGCCTGCAATCAGTAAGTATAAAGCTGTCAATACCGAAATACAATACTCTCTCTTGATCTAGTTTTGACTCCTTAACAAAGACAGGTTTTGCTATTTAGGACTGCTCAGCCATCTTGACTGAATACATTAAGAGGCAGTCTTCAACCTGCTTATTGCCAAGGTACTTTAATACTGATTTCTAAGTTGATGCACGAATCCCGACATATTTCACAACATAGGCCTAACACGCTTACGCTGTCAATAGAGACAAACACTTAAGAAACGGAAAGACCATGCATTTTACACACACACTTTATTATGCATTCTTCAAGTCTTAGAAGAGAGAGGGAGGTTCTACTGCATAAAAGCTTGAAACTTTATTTCATATTTTTCATGACCTGTAGCATGCATTTAGCCTTTGGGGAGTGTCTGTATAAGACTAAGGCCCACTCTTTAATGGCTGAATGCATACATTTAACAGTACATGGTGGATTAGCTGCTCTGAGAATTGTCTTTTTAAAAAAGTAAAGTGAAAAATAGACAAAGAAATCTATAACCTTAGCTGTCTCTCATATTTGTTTTGACTGTTCTTGAACCAGCTATGAGCCGGTGACAAGGATAATGAAAAGATGCACCTGAAACAGTATCTGCGGGCAGCTGCATTCGCCAACCGGCTTTACTGCTGCTTTCCAGCGGCGAAGGCGCAGCAGCAGTAACAGGGAAGCCAAAGCGAGCCTCCGCGGCAGCGGCGGCGGCGGCGGCGGCGGCGGCACCGGCACCAGCGCAGTTTCCCCTCTCCCCAGCCCTGACTCTACGCGCACATGCGCACTGCGCCCGCAGCCCTGGACCATTTGTCAGGACTACTCGTGAGACGGAGAAAAAAAAAAGAGAAATTTTGGGGGTAAGAAGCGTTTGATCGGATCTAATCTCTAATTAATCTGAAGATTTGTCCGTGCCAAAGCCATTCATTTATTTTTCTGGGTGAGGATGAAAGTTAAGAGACCTATAGAGAGAAGGAAGCGCACCGTCGTCTTGTGAAACAGATCAGGGGAGGGGAAAGGACAGAAGGGGTTTCTCCCCCACTTCTCTGCGCCTCTGGGAAAGAGGAGAAAACTTAATCCCGGGGAAAAAAGTGGGCAAGTGACTCGGAAAGGGCTGGAGGGGGAGTCTCTGGGCATCTCACTCTGAAGTAGTGAGTGCGAGTGTGAAAGAGGAACAAAAGAGAGAGAAAAGAGAAAGGAAAAAATGGGGGGAGGAGAGACTTGTATTTTTTTTCTTTGCGCGCACACGGGGAAGGGTGTGTGGGGCCGTGCGGAAGGGAGCCGGGGCGAGGCGGCCGCGTCGGGCTCTCGCCGGCGCGCAGGCGGCGGGATGCGTGTGGGCCCCCTCCCCCGCGCCCCCCGAGCTTGTCACTTTGGCTGCTTTCATGACACCGGGCGCGGGGTGGGGGAGCGCGGCGGCGCCGGGCTCCGCCAGGGTGCGTGCCCGAGTGGGCGCCGCGGAGCCGCAGCCCGGGCGGCGAGCGCGGCCGCCGAGGCGGGGGGCGCCGGCGGGGGGCGCGGGGGCGGCTGGGGCCGCAGATCGGTGCGGCGGGAGGCGCGAGCCCCGCGCGCCGCCCCTGCGGCCCCCTCCGCCCGTGTGGCCTTTGTGCCGGGCGCGCACCGGAGAGCGAGCGAGCGAGCGAGCGCGAGAAGTACAAGTACGGGAGACCGAGGCAGTGGGAAAAGAGGCCGGGCCACTTTCTCCCCGCTCGGGCTGCGGAGAATGGACTGGTTGAATGTGCAGGCGCGTCTCCCCGGCGTGTGCTGTGTGTGTGTGCGCGGCGGAAAGGCCTCCCCGACTCCCACCGCGCACACGCACACTCACACGCACGCACACACTCACGGACCCGCGGCGGGGCTCCGCGGCCGAGAGTTTGCATTTTCTTGCTCGCCGCCTCCCCCTTCCCGACCGACTGTGTGAGAATTTCATATAGATCAGCTCCAATTTCCGCCATTTTGGGAAAGTTGCACAAAAATAAACCCTCCGGTTTATTTCTGCCCGAGGCAGGAAAGTGCTTCGGGAAGCGAGGCGGCGCGGGCCCGCCGCGGCCGTCCGCGCGGGGGAGGGCGCGGGCCGCGGGCCGGGCCGGGAGCCCGCGCCGTCGCGGCGTCCACCCCGCGCCGTGCCGCGCCGGCCCGGGTGCGGGCGCGGGCGTGTGTCGGGAGGCGGCGGGAGCGGCGGTTGGCGGCGGCCGCCGCGCCGGGGCGGCGGGCGGTGTGTGTGTGGGGGAAGGCGCGGGGCTGCTTTTCTCGCAACTTGTTTACGCTGTCCTTATATTGGGGAAGCACGGAGGGGTCCGAGGCGGGGCCGCCGCCCGCCTCGCGCCGCGTGCGTGTGCCATTCCGGAATAATGGGTTTTGCACACTCGCGTCCTGGGCCCGGCGGGCCGTCCTCGCGCAGCGGCGGCCGGGCGGGGGGAAGTAGAGGCCGGCGGGGGTGGGGATCGGGAAGCGCAGGAGACGGGGCATCCGCCGCGCGCCCCGCGAGC
>PVKZ01001226.1:0-143515 GCA_004027375.1 Macroglossus sobrinus | reverse complement strand
GGTTCTCCTAGAACGTTGTTGTGATATCTTTATTGGTTTGGGGAGCCCAAGAGTCTTCGTACTGGCTAGCTCGGTCGCGTGGATTTTTGCGCAAGTTTTTAGAAAAACACTGACTCGAGTAGAGCATTTCTCCGGAAAGTTTCAAGTGCAGCAAAATAGCGAACGTGCAAAACTGGCCAAGGGGAGACCTCTAGTGGTTAAACGCATCTTTAAGTTCGGAAGGCCGAGAGCAAAGTTTGGCCTTTACTTGTAGCTACGTAGCCCGTTCAGACGTGGAAGTAATTAGAGGACCTGAGCGAGCAGCCAGATGTTGTGTGAAAGGATGCTGATCAGAAATAGAAAGTTTAGTAAATCCGAGAGCAAAGGAATTCTAAAGACCTAGACCCTGGAGCTTCCATCCCTCATTACTTATATGGGAAAAACACTTTGCTTTTATTTTGGATTTTGAGCTTAGTCACTCACTGTATTAAAAACAATTTTTGTTCTCTTATCGTCTATATATTTGATCAACTTTTAATCAGGAGACAGTGGATAATTTCATTTTGATTGTTAATAAAAATATAAAGTACAATATATGTGTTTAAAACTTTAAACAAATGAAAAAGACCTTTGGTTGAAATTTGTATTTTATGTGAATCGATCATTTTGGGCTCTAATAAATATAATTTAAGGCTGGTATTTAGTAACAACTATACAAGTTATATATAGTCATAAAATAAATAGTCTCATTTAGTTCTAAGGATGTAATTTTGTTTCGCTGGGTAAGACATTTCTGAATACTCTGTATATTTTGATTTAAACACTTAAATATATGGACAAAAACTGTTTACATAATATCTATTCTTTTGCCAGTGTGTGTTCTCTAAAGTAACTTTAATTTTAAAGGTAAAAGCAGTGAGAAATTAAAGTTGAATCAAATGATCCCTGTAACTTTTACCCAGTTGTCATAAAGTAGGAGGGACTTTAATGGGGGGAATTTAGGATCTGAGGAATGATATGAATGATAAAATCCATTTCACATCATGCAGAACCAATTTAATATACTGAGTGTTGTGTGAAATTGTTCAGTATCTAATGAGTCAAAATTTAAGCTTTTTAATTGCGGATGGTGAACTTGAAGGCTTTTTTATGACAGTGCCTTGATTTCACTTTTTCTATCTTTAAATCAATGCTAGGCTTTCAAGACAAGTCTTGGGGTGGACAGCAACTGTGAGGACCACCAGACAGTTATTTCTTCACCACTGCTAGGTAAGACTTGCTTGTTGAAACAGAGTACTTGATTTATTTGCAAATATTAAGAGCTGCATCTGGGGATCAGGAAGAAGAGTGTGGAACAAGTTTGGCAGAAAAACATCATTTTGTAGGGTCTGCTTTGACTTCATGAAAGTCTTAACTGATTGAAGCTGGAATAAAACTGGGAAAAGTTGAGAATCTTTGGACTAGCTCTCTCTAGATTCTTAATGAGCATTTCAATTGCACCTGTTTTCTACTGAAAGTAAATTGTTTTATTCTTTGGAATTGAAAAAGTGGGAAAACAAGAACAAGGCAATTGTAAATTAATATAACTAGTGTAAATACACAAATATATGGAGGATGCTGGACCTCTACTTGGTAAAAGTTTGAAGGTGACAAATACAAGAACTTTGGATGTATTTAAATAATTCCTGTGGCTTAAATCTAACATAGGGTGGCTTCTGCCAAATATCATGTCATAGAACTATAATGAGTTTTCAGTGTGTTAGCATAGACTTGTCAATATATCTCTACAGGGAATATAGCTATTGTCAAGTAAGACCCCTTTAACAATTTTCAAGGGAGCTGGTTTGTCCTCAGTAATCCAGGACCTGCTTTCTGGACAAAGGTCCTGTTTCAGGCAGATGAGCCAGTCCTCGCTTGGGTAGAACATCAGAGTACATTTGTGCTGCTCTAGTGCTTTCTACTATTTATACCTTAACTCTACTTCTGTCTGCATGATGTTCTCCCCTCCTTTAATCCTTTCCCTCTCCTTTTCTGCTGCTTTCACTTTCCTTCTCTGTGTTGAGTATTAAAGGAGTTGTCGATAGTTGTTGGGCTAAAACAAAAGAATATTAACCTTACCTTTTCTGAGCAGGACTAATAATGCTCATGGACCACCTTATAACCAGGATAGATGTGGTCTGATTGTCAAAACTGAATAATTATGGATATAAAAACAATTAACAGGAGTTTATTGTCATTTTCTGCTTGTGGATCTTCTGGAATAGTGTTTTTAGCAAAATAAAGAGAGGTGGTACATCTGTCTGATGCAGCAGAGACAGTGAGGCAAGATCAATGATAAGAACATCATGCAGACAAGTGGAGTTAAAGAAGAGTGAGTGTGTTTCCTAGGATGGTGAAGACAGTGATTATTTTTTCTCATTTGAGGAACATTGGGGCTGTGGGTAGAGTGCTAGAATAGGACTCAGAAAACAATTTAGTCATTAATACTTCGTGCAAGTCAGATATTACCTCTTTCAGCTTACATTTCCCCATCTGGAAACTGGAAACAACAGTGCTTGCTTGCCTTGCTTCTTTGTCGAAAGGATCAAATCAAGTAAGGTTTTGAGCACTATCAAGAATTAATTCAGAGGTTTGGTAGTCATTTTATCATTTTATCTTAGCCAGGCTTTGTGAAGGGTGGAAGATAGGTCGTTTAGGGCAGAACAGAGCGATTTAATTCCTGGCTAAAATTATTAGATTGGTTTCTGATGTATATATTATATGTACTGGTCACAATATTTCCAGGAGATATTTCTTTAGGAAGAAAGTAGTTTATCTTTTACAATATTGGCTCCTTGAGAGAAAGGCCTATTTTTAACATGGTGCTGAACATGAACTGAAATTTATTTTTTCTAAACTGGTCATTTAATTGGTAGGAGTAAATGAAATAAATACTTCAAATTTAAAATGATGCCTAAATGTGGAAATGGTACGTAATGAAAGTAGAAGGGTTGGTGTGAGGGGAATTTATGTCCTGTAATTAATATTTTAGTTGTATGAGTCTGCTGGGAAATGAGAATGAGAAAATAGGTAACTGGGGTAGTAAGGATTTAGACCATAGGGGAGAGGAAATGGATGCTGCAAATGACTGCATTTAGGGAAAGGCCCATATAGGGCTTCCTCCACCCCCTATGTGTTTTTGACCCCATTTGCTATTTTTTTCTAATTATAACCAACTATTGTCTATATAGAAAAATAAAAGTCACAAGTACTATCTGTCATTATTTTTCATTTGAAGATACTGAATTTGAGAACTCTGATAAGTTTTAGTTTTAGTTCATTTCTCTTTTCTTATAGGTTATACAATCAATGTTCTAAGAATCCAAAAACTTAATAATGAAAGAAAGAAGAAATATATGTCGTGTTTAATTAGTCTTTGAGTAACTGAGGATTGGTTCTTAAATAATCTCTGCTGGGTTGTTTTTTTTGTGTGTGTGTGTGTGTGGTAGTTTATTTCCATGTAATATATATTTCAACCAAGACTATTTATAGTAGATATAGTTAGGTTGGGGAATTTGTAAGAGAAGTCACTTTATGCAGTGTGGGACAAAGGTACCCTTGGGGTCCCAAGGATGGGAAACCTGAGTGATCCCTCTGGCAATGTTTCTACTAGTTAACCATTTTTTATTGAGTTCTTACAGTGCTGAACACTAAAAGATTAGGTGTTTGCCCTTCAGGAATTCCCTAGTCTCTTACTGGAGGAGTAGATAGAACTCTGAGCTCTACTAATAAGAGTATAACAGCTGTACTTTGTGCCAATAGAAAAGAATAAGGGCTGTAGCACCCTTGGGAGCCAGTAAGCCAGTAAACATGGATTCCTGAGTTAACGAATGCAGGACCATGGCATATAATTGTATACACATAGCACAGTACATTACATCCCTTTTTTAATGCCCAGTATCCAAAATGAATAAGAATCTCTTTACCGAATGTCAAGGAATGTCTGAATTATATATCTTACGAGGCTGACAGATTTGGGCTGTTTCTTTTCTCTGACCAATGTGTTGACAAAGTTGACTCTTCTAGTACTGTTTCTACTTGCTACTATTGAGGGTTTTATTCCTCACAAGGATTTGAGGGACAGTGTATTTAAAGTGAACTATTTCTTCCTTTTTTTTTTTTTCAGACACGACATTTAAGGAGAACTACTTATATATTTTTTATATGTGTGTGTATTTACATATGATGTCTTGAAGTTCAGGGCATCTGTAGAAGTTGTATGTTGTAAAGGGCTTCATTATACTATGAGAGTATTCTCAGGTTATCTCTACTCTTTACTAAGTTAAATGATTTCACTGACATGAGAATATGAGTCAATAATGGCAGATTATGAACTAGTTTGTATTCATTGCAGCAGCAGCTGTGGAGCAAATAGATGAAAGCCAAATACCAGAAAAGGGTACTCTTGAAATATAACATGAGTTTCATTTATGTAGTAAGATTGTAAAAGACCTTTAAGAAATCCTTATTTAGGAGACAGGGTGGTTTGGTGGAAAGAACAGGACTTTTGAGAGGAAATTGAGTAAAGTTGGGTGATCATCTGATGAGCCTCAGTTTATTCCTCAGATGTGTACTTAGAAATAATGGCCTGCATAGTGACGCAAAGAATTATGTTTGTATTATATGTAATAGTAAAATGCTTTCATTATTATTATTATTTTTGTAAGTCTGTGTTTTGTGTCAGTCAACATATTTATTGAAAGTCTCTGTTGAAGAGTGCTTCAGAGAATCAATACTTAGGACAGGATTGAATGAATGTACTGAGGCTACAAAGAAAGCAGAGTCCTTGGCTTCAGTGTATACGTAATCTAGTCTGAGGAAATAACCTAAACACGTAGAGTGACATTTAACAGAACAAAGCCATGGTTCACTACTAGGAATGGTAAAGATGAATGCAGTAGGTAAAATGTAGTAGGTACTGTAGTGGTAAGACTGGATGTGGTGTTAAACACGTTCCCAAGGTAGGAACCTAGCAGGTGGAGTGCTCTCTACAAAATACTGAAATGTTGTATTAGGTGTAATCGTGTATTAGAGTACCTTCTGAATGTCAAGCATTAAGCTAGGTACTTTGTATTCATTCATGCATTTAACAAATACTGAGTGCCTTCTGTATGCCCAGGTACTATTCTAGGCAGAGTATTGTCTCAAATACTTTCACTAACCTTAAGCATTTGGTATTACTATTTCTTGTTTGGAGCAAACTGGCACTCGGAGATACTTAGTAACTTCTCTGAGTTCATATCATGCAGTTTGTAAGGGGTGGGACCAGGGAAAATGATAGTGGAATATGATTGTTATGTCTTTAGGTTTCTGATTTTCAAAATAGTTATTCCTAGAATATTTCTAAGAGACCTCATTTTTTAGATAAATACATTTTATCTTATATTTTGGTTTACTAAGATGAGCAGTTAGGTAACATATAAGAATAAATAATGGAAAGAAACGTCTTTCTTCACTTTCCCTCTTTTTCCATTGAGTGTTCATGGTTTTCTTTTTCGAACTAAGAATTGGGAAAAGTCCAGTTACCGAGTTATGCTGACAAGAACACCTTGGTATAGCTCATGGCCTTGAAATCTGAAATGATCACAACTGTTAAAATATTTAGATTAGGTTTGGGAGTTACTGGGCTTATTATTAAAAAAACTTTCATTTTTTCTTTGTAGGAGGAGACATGATTAAGACAATAGGTTAGTTATCAAAAAATGTAAAGCAACCAATCAATGAATAGAATGGGACATAAATTTATAAATGACCTCAGAAGATGATGGAATTTACTCAAAACCAGAATTATAAAAGGAAAGAAGAAAATTAAAATGAGGGCTAGAGATAACGGGGAGAAGCTGGGGGCAGGGGGAATGTACAGTACTAGATTCAGAATTAAAAAATGAAAACAGAGACTATGACTAAGAATATATTCATCAGCAGTGCTATAATTACCGATGGTTATACTCTTTAACCAGAAGAGTATGCCCGTGTTTACAAAATGAAGTGAAGAGTCTCTTTTGATTCATTGGGTGGTTCTGTGTTGCAATGGGAGTTATATAATATCTGTTATATGAGTTACGGTCCATCAAGAGGGCTTTAGTCTGATTTAGAAGGATGCCATTACCTGCATTTATTAAGGATAATGGACTGTTTCTCCTTAATTGAAGCTCTTTTAATCTAATAAGTTTTTCAATAACCTACTATGTGCCAGGCCTTTTTAAGATGGCACCATAGTTTTATGTTGTGTGTAATTTTATGGAATTAAAGGAGTTCATTTACTAGATCATTTTGAGTATGATCGTTCAAGCTCCAAATTCAGTTATTTTTCATCATCTGTTACCCTGATTGAATTCTGAAATATGAATTGAAATTCCTCAGTGGTCAATCTAGTCTGGTTGTTAAATGATCTAACTAATTCACCCTATTGGTTTGTGGTCTTATTTGGTAGGTTTGAGGCCTAGCTGTGTAATCTATTGATAAGGAAGTTAGCTGCAAATGGTTATCAGAATACGCCGATAGACAAAACAACCGTGAAAGAAAGAAAGAAAATCTAGTCAAATCTAATTTATTACCTGCAAAAGAGAAATCAAGTGTAAATCTTTTAATTTTAGCTGTATGTACTATAAAAGTATGAAGCAGAATAAGAAAAAAGACAATACTACTTTTAGCATTTTAAAAAATTAAGAAAAAAGAATAAGGGTACTACCTTTAGTTTTTCTTTTTTTAATTTAAGTTTATACCTATTTTGCCTCAGCACTGAAATATCTGTGTTAGACAGGTTCTTGTTCTTTCATGCCCTTTGAATCCCTCTAATGGTGTAAAATTTCTATTATTCTACAAGTGTAGTATGTTTGATGATGTGATAGCACTTTTCAGGCTGTTCCTGCCTCAAATTGAGTTATCTTTATAGTCTGTACATTGAAAATGAACTTCAAATAAAAGCATTTGATGAGAATATATTAAATATGCCATCAGCCTTTAATGTCAGTTTGTGTTTTCATTTTCTATGTACATTTTTTTTTTCTCAAAAGGCATTTTTCATTTTCTGTTCCTCCTTTAGAGGAAGTATGTAGGTTAGGCCACAGACTCAAATAATTCATCCTTCATACAGTAACGGAAGGGCAGGAAGTTGAGATTTTGTAAAGGTTGCCTTTGGTGACTACTCCTTTGCATATAATTTCCATGGTAGAAAAGGTAGAAAATCAGATAAACCTTTGCTATGTTTAAATAGGGTTGTTCTCACTAAAATATGACCACTAGATAAAGGGAGGAGTGTTTTTGAGAAAATATCAACAAGAAGGAAGCATAGATTATTTGCCACTTAGGCTTCTACTATGTAAGTATAGATAAGGACAGAAGACCCAGATTCTCAAGGGTTTGTTCTTGATGGTACTAAGATTTCAGCTCTCACATTGAAATGATCTAGAGTTTTGCCTGCCTAAAATCTATGAACTTAGGCCCTCAGGGCAAAATTTCACATCTCTCCACAACAGATCTCAATTCTAGTATGTGTGCGATTCAGAGTTCTTATCAGGAAGAGCGAGTAGAATATCAAACCTGGTATCTGTCATGCTTGATTTGAAAGAAAAATTTTTCTTTGTAGCACTGTGTGTGTGTTGAGAGATGCTTCAAGTGTGAGTTTAGATTTTTCTCTTATCCTATTGAATAAGCCTGTTAAAGAGGTTTGAATTTGACTTCTTTTGATGTGTTCTTCTCTGACACTTAAATAAGGAGGGTTTCTTGGAGTGGTAATGTTATGCTTCTGCCAAAGAGGTAAATAAATACTTAGCAGTTTCGTTGGTAGATAGAACTTTCACTGGAGTATATGAGGTAGATAAATAAATGAAGATTTTTTCCTGGTGTCCCCTCTCTCCAATCCTTGCCCCCCTGTCACTAGTCTTGTGTTTCCCCCTTCTCTTTCATTCATTTGATACATTTTATTGGTGCCTACTTTAAATATTCACAAGCTATAAAGAAATGAATAAATTGAGGTCTCTTTTCTTCAAATATAGGTGATCATGATACATTGTAATATGTATTATAATCTGTGTAGCCATTCTGTCTTTCCAGCCCTTCTTCTTGCATTTTATGTATACATATCCCAGTACTCCTACAGAGAAAGACTCTTACTGTAGTCATTCTAGTCCCCTTTGGGGAGGATCCATAGCTTTCATCTCTTTTTCCTGCTGGCCTCTTGCTGTAATCTCCCACTGTGCTTGCTGTTCGTCTGTGTACCAGCTTTCTTGAAAGCAAGTTCTGGAACCACAGTTGGTATGTGAGGAAGCTTTCATGCCTCCTCAGCAAAAGTGTCACAGTAAGGTTGTCAGTGGCCTAGTCTTGGGTTGTTACTCAGAGATTATGTCCTTACTTTTTAAAATGTTTTTTAAAGAATATTTAAAAAAAATTTTTTATAAGAGCTTGCAAAACTAATAGTTACTGACTTTACATCAATTTCCAAAATTCATTTTCAAATTTTACTTGTCCATGAAATTCCAGAGCCTTACCATTGTTCTTACAAGCTCCCTGACCCTCTCATCCATCTTACCTCTGCTCTTTCCTACCTCCGTCTCTGAATTCCTGAAAAATCAAATATGGCTTTGTGGTACACACATATGGATTAGTCTCTGCACAGTTATCACTCCTCTACCCTGGTATGCTTCGCGCTGGTATACCTATGTTTGAAGGGAATGCAAACACTGAACAAGCTACTTGTTTCTTTTCTTTAAAATAACTAGTATCATGGACTCTGTCCACTGTGTGCAAAGCACTCTGACATGAATAATTGAAAAAATTAAATCTCTGTTGAAGAAGGTATTCCTACTCTAATTTTCAAATGAAGGAGCAAAAGCTCAGGAGAGGGTAGGTACCTTGCCCAAGATTGTACAGAGCCTGTGCTTTTCACCATTACATTACATTGAATTCTGTGTTGGGCACGGTTTTTTGTCTGAATGATCTTATTTTTCTCATATGTAAAATGAGAATAAGAATACCTGCCTGTCAGTCTCAAGAGGTAGCTATGAAGGCCGAATAAACTGGTATTAGTGAGATCCTTTAAGTAACAAAGTATAGAAGAAACCCTTTGTTCCAGTATGTCTGTATCTCTTTACTGTGTTAGGCTTATGGCCTTTGTTTGATTACCCCTACATGTGCTTGTATTTGTAGGTATGTGAGTCTTACCTTTACAGGCTGTGTACCTGTCTGGTGTCATGAAAGTACAAAGGAGGCCATCAGAGAGGAATCAGAAAACTGTAGACAGACCTTAGAAGGCAAGGGCCTTATCTTTCTCAGGATCACTTTCTCCTGCCTGGACTTATAGGACTACAGTTCCTAAGGTTACTCTTGAGTATTAGACACTGCAAATCTCAGCACTTGGATGCAGGCTGGGAGCTAGGCCAGAAGGTAGCATCCCTATAATTTAATCTAACCTGAAGGTTAATATATTCTACCCTATAAAACACTACCACTTTTATATTATTTATTGAATTTATTATCCATAGCTCAGCATTTTCCCAAATGGGGGTTCCATGGAACTCGATGTACCATGATAAGAGTCGCAAGGCTAAGTGACTGTGGGAAACTTCAGCTTAGACAGCACTTCACAAATTGCTGCACTACTGCTAATGTATGCTATACATCTCTCAAAGATCCTGAGAGTGTTAAACAAATCTCTTTTACCACAAAACTTTTTGTTATGAGACATGAATAAATGGTCTCCTAAAAGCTAATTTTGGAGGAGCAGACTTTGGGAAATGTTGCCCTATGTTTGAAAGGAATGCGAGTTTTATTTAGTTTAAATGCCTAAGCCTGGCCTAGTCATACCGGAGCCTTCAGGTCCAGCTCTCTCCCTACATGGCACATCCTTCTCCCCATTACTTCAAATGTATTGTTCTTATAAGAAAGCTAGCAGTCTTTTCTGAAGCCATGTAAATATGAAAGATTATTGACAATAAAATATCCACTTTTATGTAGTAAAATCGATAGCTTGTGATGTATATTTGAAAACATGTCCTACTATAATAGATGCTATTAAAATAAAATGAAAGGAAAGGGGGGAAAGCCACTGCATAATGTTTTTAAGGTCCCTGGGCAGCTCTTAAGAACTCAGATAATTGTTAAACCAGAAAAGTTAACGTTTTATTGATTGCTTACTATGTGATAGGCACTGTGCTAGATATTACATACCTGGCTTATCTCATCTAATCCTCCTCTTTGCTCAATGAAGAAAGGTTCTGTTATTCTCCACACTTTACAGACAAGGAAATTCAGACTTCAAGAGGTTTATTGGGCTGAGGTCACAGAGTAGATAATTGTCAAACTTTGCAAGGTGAAATGAGGAGGGGGAAAGGAAGGAAGTGGTTTAAGAAAGGGTAAAGGGTGGAAAGAGGAACTTGTGAGAATATGGGAGGTTTTGAGGATGATCCATGAAGTATTTGATTTGCATCTATTTGCTGAAGAATGACATTTAGTACTTTATAGAGTATATCACAGTGTGCCAGCTACAGCATTTGGTTGGTGACAGATGAGTGTTCTACAAAGTAAACTGAAAGCCAGCTTCAGTTGGTGGTATTAAAGTGGTCATCATAGCAACAAGGCATGTTTCCCACAGTATAGATTGGCTTTTTCCATTGCTATATTACTCTCCTGCATAGTTGTCATTGTTTGGTTCTTGATCACCGTTTTAGAATTGGCATTCTTGATTGTTAACCAAAGACATATTTTCTTCTTAACCAAAACTGGTTTAGTCCATTGACACCAGGCACTGATACATCAGCTTTTCATCTGAATGACAGAATTTTAATACAGTTCTCAGATGCTGCTTTTGAGATGAATGTCTGTACTCATTTTACAATCACTCATGGCTGTATTATCACTATACCAAAAATTATCCGTATATTTTTTGAAAAATATACCTATTAACTATAAAGCTATAAATTGCAATTCTTGAAAAAAACTGTAAAATTAAAACTGTTTAACTGGTCTTAGTGAATGTTAACTAGCTGGTCTTTTAAATATAATATTTAGAACAATGATTTGAGTAGGACCAGTCAGGCCACAGTTAGTACCCTTTCTTAGTAATCTTTATTTCTCACCTTCTCTGCAGATCCAGACTTTTGGTTTGTAGGCAAAGCCCATTCTTTTACGTTATGTTTGAGCATCCTAGATTGGGCTGCTTTATCTTTCAGGGGACTGTCATCTCTTCATCACAGCTCCAGGCAGACTTTTTATCTTGAATGTACTGTAGGAGCTCAACGCCGGGGGGAGTCTGTGCCCCTCACTGTTTTATCCACTTGTGGCAGATATGAACAAAGGGATTGGGTAAAGAAAGAGTTATGGAGGACACAAACTCTGGTTATATCTAGTCAAATAAGATACAGTAGATTCTTGACAGTTATGAGGGAAATATCAAAAGACCATCATCAATTAACTTGAAAAAAAATTTGTAGCACATAATTTCTTCCTTCAGATACTAAGGTATAACTGAAAAATGTAAATGATCTCTCTAGACCTTGCTTACTTTATGTGATGAGCAATTTTTGTACTATCTGGAGCACTTATTGAAACAAATTCACACATCTTTTCTACTTATTTTTTGGAGCATTTGGTAGTTTTGTTCACACAAATATGTCTGAGTCATCATTGCATTTGACATTTCAATCTTTAATTTATCCGAAACACTATTTTGTGGCTAGGACTGATCACTTTCATAAACATTTCTATGTTCCCCTCAACACTAGAATCAACTAACAGTTAATTTTTTTTGTTGTTTTTTTTTTTCATTTCTTAACAAGAAACAAAGTTTTCTAACTTTATTTACAGTGGCCGTAGCACTAAGACTAAGCACTCGGACAAAGAGCATACCTGGACCTTGGCTGGTAGTGGCGACTCGTTCTTGCCTCTCAGCTTTATGGTGTGTATGATTCAGAATCATGTCTCCGCAAAATAACAAATTACTAAATGCTACTGGAACTTCAGATTTCATTCAGGAATGGAAGAAACTAAATAGTCTGGAAATGCCAAGAATCTGCTGTATGTTTCTGATACCTGAGTTGTGGAGAAGTGAACCTTGCCCTTCTTTTTCTTATTGATCTGTGAAGCCGATACATTTGCATATATAGCTAAATACTTAGTAGTTAAGTTACTCAAGAGCTTTGAGGAAGTTGATTTCTCTTAGTGACTTCTAGGCTATAGCTTCAATTGTTGGCTTCAATAACAAACATAGGAAGACATGCCTTTCATAACATAAATTACTTTAAATAAACCTGAAACAGAATTTTAAAACATTTATTACTTCTTTTCTTTCAAGAAAATATTTAAACATTCAACAGTTACAAAGGCATGTAGAGAGAGAAAGTTCCCTTTCATGACTGTCTTTCAGCAAACCATGGTTCCCTTCCTGGAGGCAGCCAGTGTTATCAGTTAACATAGACTTTGTGCATATAGGCAATACACGTATTTGTGCATAACCCCTTTTGTTTTATGTAACTGGTAGCATGTAGTTTCTATATCTTGCATAAAATTAGTAGTATCAGTGGAGCTCTTTCTACATCAGAATGGAAAGAGCTTTCTCATTTTTCTAGTATATATAACGACATATATACCATTTTATGGCTGTGCCACAGTTGGCCTTTATTAATGGCTATTTGTTTTTTTTCTGGAATTTGCTATATTGAGTGACTTTTTTCATTTTTCCTTTTTTCTATATATGCATATATCTGTAGCTGAATTGATAGCTATGTTGCTGAAAAACTCCACAAAGTTTGTTTCAATTGTAACGCCATCAATGTATGAGAGGACCTGCTTCCCCATATTCTCATAACGTAGGACTTTTTTTTTCTTTTTATAGGCGAGGCAACTCTTGGTTGACCTCATAGATTGCAAGGACCTTGTCAATTTACAATACCTTATTTTTAAAAAAATTTTTTACACCTGCAGCACTTGGTCTTCCTAGGTGGTCTCCTGTCCAAGGACTAACCAGGCTGGACCCTGCTTAGCTTCCAAGATCAAAAGGGATCAGGCTTGTTCAGGGTAGCATGGCCATAGACATAATGTAGGATTTTTGAATGTAAGGTATTAACTAATTTCATCACCACCTAGTATTTCTAGGTTACTAGTGGTATATGGTAGGTTGCATCGTTCAGGGATTTATCTATATGATTGATGAAGTTCATCCATTATATACAATATCCCAAGAGAGTCAAGTTGCATAGCTTTGTTTTGAAGACAATGAGTGGTGTAGGAGATACAGGAGGTAGTTCTGAGGATAGTGTTGTACGCCATTTAGTCTGTCCTCCAGTCATTTTGTTAGAGGCTTAGGGCAAGAAGATTGTTATTAAAATTAGTAAAAGCTAAACTGAATTGTTTCACAAAACGGCGACATTTTTAAATGTGCCACCATTAATGGTCTCCACCTTCAGTAAAGTCATCTTGTGAGACATCCACCATGGGCAGTGGTAGGAGCACACTGGACGTCAGTGCCCTTGATTTTAGTGATCATCAGCCATGGCATGTATGTTAGTGGGAGTCAAAAGCTGCATTGGTGTATTTGCTGGACATCTGAATCCCAAAGCTGTCCCTTTTTGACATCAGCAGTGGCTGGAAGCCATTGGGACTTAGAAAAGATTAGGAGGAAAATGGTGGATCTTGTGTGATAGCACAGAGGAGCCATCATGATGCACTTTCAAGGTACTTTCTTAGGACATTTCAGCACCTTTAACAAGAGATTTGGAATGGAATTTCTGCAGAATGAAAAATACTGATTGTGACTTGTATTGTGAATGACTATTGCCTACCTGTTTTTTCTGCCCTATGAAATATAGATTACATATGAGATTATGGGAAAAGGCCAGGTAATAATTAAAGAAAACATAAAACAAAGCAAAGGACTTCTAAATACCAAAAAGAAAAATTGTTTAACTCTTAGAAACTTGATTTGTTGGAGTGAAAGAACTTGGTATGTTTGTATACATACACTTATGGAGGATGAAAACAAGGGAGGAAGATTTAGGGTGCCATAGAAACAACTTTTGTTAAATTATTGGTTGCTGGCTCTTCTACCTGATTAAGAGATGATGGAAAAAAAAACCTAATCTAGCTATTTAGATTACTTGTGATAGTGAAAGTAGCAAGTGGCTTCAAAATCAGATAATGAGAAAGACAACATAGTGAATATTTTTATGCTACAATTTATTATACAAAATGTTTGCAAACCTTAGAATAAAACTGTGGATGGAAATAATTTTTATACATTTTAGATATGTGCTTATAGGCAGAGTACACTGTGTAAAATTACTAATGTTTTATATAGCAAACGCATATTCTAAGTATTTCCTAAAATGTAATGAACATTTACTGAAGGTTTTATACAGTATTGGATTTTAGATTTCTTTTACTTTCTATTCTTCTTCATAGTCATTGGATTCTGCTGTTGTGACTTTTATACATTTTTGGTTTTTAAGAAAAGATTGAAAATCTGTTTATGTTGTATAAGTGTCTTAATGACATTTTGTCAAATAAGCATATATTTGATAGTATTTTATTAAAAAGGGTACAAGTTTTACTGATACATAAATCAAGAACTTTGACCCTAGTAAATTGGTTTCTGGATTTGCCATGTTCGAAGTAGTAACATAGGGAAAAGTAGATTTTGCCAGATTATCAGAGTGGACCAAATTCTACAAAGGTCAGATAATGATTGAGAAAAATAGCTTGGGCTGGATGGAATCAGACTGACCTGGGTTCAGATTCTGGCTGTGCCACCAACTGTGATTTTGGCTGATTTACCGAACCTTTTTGCAACATTCTTTTTAATGTAGACTAGAGAGATAATAGAACCCAGCTTTTTGTTGGAAGGAAATCAATGAAATAATGGATGTAAATTGCTGCTTTGAATCTTTTTCTGGAAGAAGGTGAAGTCTAATTAATAAATTTAAAAGTATATGTGTTATGTCTGACATGGACTGCCTGATTGACAAGTTCTATTATAGAGTAGAGAAAAAAAACAGTAAAACTTTTCTTTTTAAAAGATCACTCAACTTTTATCCAGTTTATGGCGGGAGGGGGTGGGAGGGAGGGGCGTGGGGGATTATTCTGTCACCCTACTGTTTACCAGGAAGAAGTTGCCACTCCTCCCTCCATCACTTAACAGGGAAGTCAATTTTGTTGATCTTTATCTATTTAGAGAGATAGGAGTCATAGAGAATTTAAGTGTAAGTTTTAATTCACTTAAAAATCTTATTGTTTCTTAGATAAATTCTTCCTCAGACCATGTATCCTAGTTTCTGTTTTGAGGATAAAGTCTTAATGATAGTGAAATGCGATGCTTCTTCGAATTCAGACTGTATAAACTTTGAAATGATCAGAAATAGACTTAATAATATAAGTTTAATATTTGGCATTTTCTAATTAAAAGGGGAAAAAGGAAGAAAAAGTATTGAAGCATCTAGTAAACTCCAACAGAATATAGCTAGACTTTTTAAAAAAGATGTTTTCTATTGACTTTTTAAGTGAATGTATATTATATATCTAAGGAGACTGTACTTAAAAATATTTTTTATTATAGAATTTTTCAAGCATATACAAAACTAAGATGTGTAATAAACCACCATGGACCCTTCACACATGTTGACAAATACCAATACGTTGCCAGTCTTATTTTACCACCTCACACCCTTGGTTAAATTACAGCAAATTCTTCACATTACATCATTTTATCTCTCAGTTTCAGTTTGTATCCCTGAAATGAAAGAACTCTCCTTTTAAAAATACACACTGTCATCATCCCTCTAAAAAAAAGCAGCAGTGTTTCTCTAATACCATCAAATAATCAGTTGTCATACATGCTTCCCCTTCTAATAGTGATCTTTTTTTAATAGTTTAAATCAGGATCCAAACAAGATCTATGAATTGTGATATTGTGATTTGTAATATATCTCTTAAATCTCTTTTAATCTAAATTTCAAGTTTCCTCTTCCAAATATTTTTTTTATTCCTTGCCATTCGTGTGTGTGTGTGTGTGTGTGTGTGTGTGTGTGTGTGTATGTTTTTTAAAAAAATCAAAATTTTATTCTGAACAGCAGTGGTTTTCAGACTTTTTGGTTTCACTCGTCAAAATTGAAAACCTCAAAGAACTATTACTCATAGGTTATATCTTATCAATATTTACTATATTAGAAATTAAAATAATTTATTTAAAAATAACTATAGTAAACCAATTACACTAGTAGACATAAGCCTAATTTTTATGAAACAACCAGTTTTCAAAATAAAAAAGTGGCATTTTATAGTTTTACAACTCTAATTTTTGGCTTAATAGAATATAGATGGATTCTCATATCTGCTTCTGCATTCAATCTGTTGCAATATGTTGTTTTGGTTGAAGTATGTGAAGAAGACCTGCTTCACACAAATACAGGGTTGGAAAAGAGGGGTATTTTAAGTCTTTTCAATTAATGGTGGACATTCTTTGATACTACACCAAAACTTGATAAGTGGTAGTTCCTTAAAGGGTTGTTGCAATGTGCAGTTTGAAACCCAATCCATCAGTTTTTCATACTCTGTTACTTTAAAATTTATTGGTCTATCTTGCACTTTGAGTGGACCCTTTACCCATGCATAATTTTGTAACATCAAGTATTGGTCATTTGGAAAATAGTACATTGCTAAGTTGTACAGATCTTCTAAATGTTCACATTTTATTATGAAATATTTTAAAAATTGTATTAATGAAAATTTCACCCATCTCTTTAGAAAAGATTTTAGCTATTAGGGAGTTGTCAGCTCTTGGTGGTGGATACAAGTTTTCCACAATTCTGATTTTTCATGAATGCTGAAATTGTGTCATTAGCAACAAATGCTGTCAATGTTTTCATTGATTGACAGGCCCACTTCATTTATTTTTGATAAAATATTTGCGAAATATGCAAACCTGAAGAAAGATAGTTTGTTAAATAAAAATGGCTTTCCATGAAAAAAGCAGCTTATTCAGCTTGTGTCTCTAACAGTTCATGAGTGCTATTACTCATGACAACCATGGTACTTTAGCATGCCCACGCACTTATGCATACTTCCTATTTCAGCACACAGACTTTTAAAAGGATGTATTATTTTACTTCATCAAAGATAGACTTTAATGAAGCTAATTGTTTACTGTGAGGGCATGTTGGTAAAGAAAACAAGGCTGCGACTGCAGTTGGGTGCCACTGTGCCAGCGGTTTACCCAATATTGCTTTTGCACCATGAGTGTAAAATGTCAACATGGTGAAGAAGGCAACTAATGGGTTAGTATTTTTATGAAAGTAATTTTGATTTCTTGGACCTTTTGAAAAGGTCCTGGTATCCCCAACGTCTGTGGACCATACTTTGAGAAATGTTACTAGACAGTTTCTGACAGTCTGAGTTTTGCTTCTTATGTCCTTAAGGTGTACTTTAACATGTTCCTTTGTTTCTGGTATTTTCTATAAATAGACATAATCAGTTTAGGTTTGATTTAGTTTTTTCCTGGCAAGACTCATCCATAGACAGTGTTGGGTTTGTACTCTTAGCAGCCCTTGATGGTTTGTTGCCTAGAGCTATTAATTTATTAAGGGTTGCCGATGGTCTTTTTAGTTCTGTCATTCCTTTATTTATTGGCAGGAATTCTTTCTAAGGGGAAACTTCCTCTTACCAACGGATTTGGTTACCCTGAGATATAGTTTGCATGGGTCTTGTGATATAAGCAGGGTAAATCTCGGTTTATTTTTCCAAATAATAAGTTGGTTACCATGTATCCTCAAAAGGTGATCAACAAATATTCTTGATTCGTTATTTGTTTTGAATATTATTATGTACTCATGAATTTAAACTTAATTGACGCGTTTCAGTTCACTGCTACTAGAATCCTTACATTTGGCCTGCAAGAGCCTTCAGTTGACTCTCAAGTTCTTTTGATGTCACCTCTGTTGTCCTTGATAGTTTTGTTGCTTTTTGTTTGTGAAAATCCAGGCTTATCTTGTACATTTCCTGGCACTCAATAGAAATCACCTCCTCCTCTGGGAAGACCTCACTGAAACGGTATTTAGAGACCATAGTTTGAGCACCATGCTACTCATTACTACTGATTGATGGTAGTTTTTAGAATTCTTCAGTGGACGAAGCAAGACTATGCACATTTTTAAAAGATGAAATATATCACTAATTCATCTTAATACTTTCATTCAGATTTAGGACTCAGCTGATCTTTCATTGCTTGTCAATGACACCAACATAATAACATATTTGTTTTATCCCGTACTACACAGAGAACAATCTCAGAATAATAATGTTGACACTATCACTAATAACATGATTATGGAAAAGTTTGTTTTGCAACTTTTTAAAAAATGAAAATGAAATATTATCACAATTTAGCTAGCTGAATTGGTTATTTTAATTGCCATATTCTTGGTGTTTTCTATACATTTTTGAGACTGTTTCCTGTTTTTCAGAACATCACATTAGCAGGTATTTCAACTGAATTAAGTAAATCAATTTATTGACAGAATCAATTACACTGTGCTTTCGTTGTATTGACACAAAGAACTTAATTGACTAACTTAGTGCAGATGACAGTCAGTAATGGTTTTTTATTATCTACATGGTTCCTTTTTTATTAACATTTTTTAAATTTTATTTTTTATGCCTGCTCTTTTTTCTGTATCCTTAGACTTAGAAACTTTATTGATTTTTTTTTCTATAATATACCATGGATTGTATTAGGAAAAAAGGTCAACATTTTTGAAGCAGTTATTTCTAGGTCTGTGGATATGGAATATTATGATTAAGAAAATTATATAATTAAGGGAAACTGAGGTAATGATTACTAAAATGAAAACTGATTTCTATGTGAAATATTAGTCATCTGCCTTTTTTTTTCCTTCCAGGTTAAAAAATAAATCATGACTGAATCTGCTTCTAGCACAAGTGGTCAAGAGTTTGATGTATTCAGTGTTATGGACTGGAAAGATGGAGTAGGTACATTGCCAGGAAGTGACTTAAAGGTAAATCATCTTTATTACATACATTTATATGTGCGTGTGCACATAAATGTTATATTTATTTATTATAAAATAAATCTAAATACAAATGTAAAATAAGAATTTAAAGCATTAAGCATAATGTTGTAGGTTTTATATTATACTTAGATCTCTACAATAAAGACAATTTGAAATGCTGATGGATTGGCAGGAGTCATTGTCACTTGGAAAGGAGACTAAGGAATATTTTGTCAGCATGGGCTCATTTTGCAAAAAATGAGTTATAGCTTCAAGGAGGATCATCTTAGTTTTTACTGTATCATGATTGCCAGTATATGTGGCAATGATAGGCTTGGAAGATCTAACTTCAAATATTTTGTAGTAATGGGCTTTGTAACTTTAAGTAAATAACTATACTACCTTCTCCTCGTTTTCTCATTTAAAAACTGGACCATGTTAAAATACTGAATAAGCAGGATTATTCACCTTTCTTAAATTATTCATACTATAAGTATGTATTTTTATATAATCACTTATTTAAAAGCTAGTTCTTCTTGTAAACCAGACTGCTTTTGTACAGATGAGAACTCTTTAGAGAATGATCCTTCAGAGAATTACTCCTCCTTTTCTAAGAGCTTATCCTGCCCCTAAACCCACTAAGGACCACATCTGCTGCCCTGTGAAACCTGGTTATGCAAGCACCCATATGGGGAGCCAAGCACTCTCATTTCAAATTTGCTTTTGCTCTGATCCTATCTTTGAGACCTTGAACCTGTCTGTGCCCTTTAGACTTTGTGTTTGTACTCGGTCATTCAGGTGTTTGAACTTCCAATCTCCCTAACAGACTGTCATTTGCCTTTTTTTACTAATGCTTGGTGTGCTGGTCTGTCTTGAGTAGAAATTCTTGCCCCCTAGTATTGGCTTCTTGGAATCCAGTCGCTTTTAGTGCTTTCTTGACAGGTATCTCAACCAAGCCTGCCTTAGTTCATCCTGAGTGGTGAGATTTCTACAATCTGTTTTTGGAAAAATACTTAGATTTTAGTTGGGTTAGATTTAATTAAGTACAGTGTACCAACATATCTATCTAGCTTAAAAATATTACAGTGAGGTTTAGTGAGATCTGGAAAGGATATTTGGTTTTACTTTTAGTCTATAACGTTGAACAAGTCAGTAGGTCTCTTTGGACCAATTTCCTCTTCAGTAGAATAAGGAATTAAATGAATGTTAAAGATTGTATCTGTTCTAAAATCATCCAAATGTTAATCTGGATTAGATATGTTTGAAATAGAGTACTAGAATTTTTGAGAAAGATGGAGCTGTTTCTCTGATAATGTAGCCATATACTAGCTACAAGAGCTTTGTCAAGTTATTTCAGTTCCTTAAGTTTCAGAATTTTTATCTGCAAAATGGAGATTTAGAATCTACTTCATAAGGTAGTTATTTGGATTTAATACAAACAATATATGCAAAACACTAAATTATATTCCTTCTGGCTTTATGATATACACACTGCCTTTTCCCCCCACCACCCCCACCCCTTTTTTTTTATTGCAGCATTCCCTTACTTTTTCAGTACCTTTTTTATCCCTTTTCCTCTCAGTGGCTTTTTGGGGGGTAGGGGATCAGGTAGATGATAAATTTGTAAGTTTTGTTTAAATAAATTTTGACAATAGAGTGAAGTTTTTGTTCCTAAGAAATATAGATTGCCTGAAGGTTTTCTAAGCAACAGGTTTTAGGGAATACCCTATTACTTGTATGAAGGTAATTAGGTAATTGAGTCACTTAGTAGTATTATAATCTGGGTTACTTAATTTGACTCATCTAATTACCTAGGCAATTGCAATGTATCCAGTTTACTTCAGGTACAGTGGAAAGTTTGATACCCCACTTAAAAATAACTTAAAAAATTATGTTTACCTTATAACCCTTTCTATTTAAGGAGATTCAGAGACTAGCCAATTGATTATATTGCTTAGGATTCCTAATTCACTTGCTCTTTCTATTAGAAGTTGACCTGCTTAAGAGATCTGCTTGAGAAATGAATTTTTTTTAATTAAGATATTAGAAAGAACTTTGAATCAGCCATGAAATTTACTCTATATCATGCTTTGCCTATTTTATACTATCAAAGCTTTTATTGTTTAATGCAGTGGTCCTGAACCTTTTTGACACTAGGGACCAGTGCTCCTTTGAGATTTTAATGCCTGATGATCTGAGGTGGAGCTGAGTTGTTGATGCTAGTGCCAGGGAGTGGCTGCAAATACAGATGAAGTTTCTCTTGGTCACTGGTGGCTCACCTCCTACTGTGTGGCTCGGTTCCTAACAGCCCATGGACCCAACGGGGCCTGTGGCCCGGGGGTTCAGGACCCCTGGTTTAATGGATATAGGCATGTGCATTTTCTAATAAACAGTGTGCTAGCCTAAGACAATCAACTGTCATTAATTAAGCTAATACAATCAGCTAATATACAGAAGTTGATTTCTTATTGTGAGTTTGCCACAAAAGTTTTTTTGTGGGCTGGCCCCTACTTTTTTCTGTTTGCATCTCATTTAAGTCCTCAGTGCCACTCTCTTTCTTTTCCAGACGAAAGCACTGGTAGAAGACTTTACATTTTGTTCCTTTTTTTACTGTTTCTTATTACAGAAATCCCCGTTCTCCTTCCCACACTGGGCTAACCAGCCCTTATGTAAAACAGTATAAAAGCTTGTTGTTTGAGTGCAGTAGCAGAAAGAATAGAGAACTTACTCTGATGAACATTTTACCTGCATCTTTTTATTCAGTCCTTTTACTTAACTTTTGGAGGTATGTAGTTTCTACCACCTTCGTCAGTTTACAGATGGGGAAACAGAGACCCAGAGTGGTTAACTCATTTGCTCAAGGTCAGTTAGTTATTGGCAGAACTGGGTCTTAAAACCAGGCTTTTTCTGTTGTTAAAATTCATTCTTTTACCACTGCTATGCTACAGCCTAAAAAGGGAAAATGTTATCCTATCAAAAAAGACGCGAGAACAATGTTACAGCATTTTATAGGAGGTATTATTTTAGCTAGAGGGATCAGGAAGGCTTTGGAAAGCAGATGCCATGTGAGCTTCAGGTGCCTGAAAATAGGCAAATGTCTATATGAAGACTTTTGGGAGGCAGGGGTGGGAGGAGGGAAAGAGAAAGGATTCTAGGAGGTCTAATATGAGAAAGTACAGTGTTAGGGGAGAGCATCAAGTGTCCACTGATCCTCTTGAAAGTGTTGTAGTCATTAATAAAACATAGTTTTGGCAACTTTACCATTGCCTAATTTGTTCTTTTAAAATGTAAATTAGTAGGTTAATATCTCAGGGCCAGCTATAGAACAAGCAAGCAGGAAAGGTGTATGGTATAGCTTCCTGTCCCAAAGGCAGCTTCTCTACGTGAACTTCTAATGATGTCTGAAATTTATCTGCAGAGAATTATTCCTGTGGGTCATAAGGATTTGATCTCTCAGAGTCTCTGAGTAAAATGTAAATACACTCCTGAGAGAGAGAGCATCTTATCTAGTAAGAATAGTTGCTACCTTACCAGAGAGAAAAACCCTGTAGCAGCAATACTGAAACCCTACTGGAAATTCACTGCACTTTTATTGCGTGATTTTCCTTGTCTTGATTAATGTTCAAAACAGTTTAGTTACCAAATAACTTAGCCCTTAAAACAGATTGAGAAGTACAAATCAAATTTCAGCATTTTAAGTAATAAAACAAAAATAGTAACCTCAGCAGTATCTTCTAATGATCTGTTATTAAAGACAAGCGTAAATAAGAAAAGATCCTTTGCTTTACAACCAAAAACAAAGAAGAGAATTGAGTCAATTAAAAGTAATTCAAGCCAAGCCAAATAAACAAACAAAACCTTTACTACCTTTCATATATTTTTGAGGTAATTGAATGTTCAGATTGACCTAAATGTATTCACTTATAAAAAATATTACAATGTCAGCTGATTTTCTTGAGTTGCTTAATAAATCCCTTTGTACAGTTTATAATTTTGATATTCTTGCTTGTAGAATGAATGGAGTCACTTGACAAATTTTCAAACCGAATTTTGGATGTCTATGTTAAAAGAACTAATGATCAAAGAAAAGGAAATAAAGTGTGATTATGTCAAGTTTGCATGGTTCTAGAACCATTCACAAAACCATTACCAATTTCAGAACCTGGGTATTTTATTAGGGAAAATGTTAGGAAATGTTAGTATTTCTGCAGTTCTATCTGTGGGACATCAGTAATGTGAGCATCACCTAACAGCCTGTGTTTTCCAATATTTTCTACAATAATAATAATATTGTGGAAGACATGGTACATCCAAATTGAGAAATCAGAAAAAAAATTGATCTCTTTGTCTTTTTGCATGTGATAGATATTTTGGTGTATGTGCTACAGAAGGAAGCCCTGTAATAGGTCCTTTGAAAACACTTTGAGGTTAATTTTTGAGATAAAGTAACTTTGGTTAAAGTAGATGTTCTTTTATCTTCATGGTTATAGGATACCTTTGAGAATATGATGAACTCTATGAGCCCTAGACCGGGAAATAAATATATGTATTTACCATACCATAATTTCGCATGTGTTTTATGGGATTCATTGACCACTAAAATTCGTTCCTGGCTTACAGCGGTTAACTGTGTCCCTAAGTGCCATTGTGTTTTTACTTTGTACTTAAAACTGTAGCTCAGTTACTGGAAATAAATATTAGGAGAAGGAAAAGATAACTGGGCTTAAATGTTGTATTATGAGAATATTGTCTTTTAAACTCTGAAAGTATTTGAGCCTAAAGCTTTCAAGTGTCAGATCTAAGTTTCCATTTTGAAGATTCCACTTAATGGTATTTTATCTCTCAGTGTCAGATCGGAATTGCAGGGTGGTTTGTAGTTTAGCAGCAATTTGGAAACTTAAGCTCCAGGAGACTTCCTGTGTAATGTAAATGGTGCTATTTTTCACATTTTATAATTGTCAGATAAATATAAATTAACATCAATATTTAATAAAGGTATAATTACTTAACCTGAATTGACTTATAAAGTTAATGCCCATTGTTTTTTGAAATTTTTCATTCAGAATTTATTTTTGTTATATTTTTTAATATCATTAATTAATAATCATTATGGCTTGTTTTTTCTACTCTTGCCCAGTAGATGGTACTGTCAGCTTTGTTTTGAAATATTCTGTTTTCAGAGTTAATCATTTTTAAATTAATTTTTTTCCAAAAAGTAAAGTTATTGTTAGGTCTTTTCCTTCCACTTAACACTTTGCCATCTCCCAGACTGACATTTTTAGGTTAACACACAAGGTATAGTTACCTTGGGAATTTGTGTCTGGAATGTGTAGTAGGGAGCAAACAATTTGCTTTCCTTAACTATTTTAATTCGTTCTGTTTAGAAGACAATTATAGACTGTGCAGAAATTATTTAAGGTGCTTTTTTCACCTAGTGGGAAGAATAATTATTAGTAGTTTTTGCTTAAGAATTTTTTGTCTTGTCCAAATTTAGGTTGGTAAAATAAATACATCTATTAGCATGTTGACCAGATCAGTTTTTCAGAGTCAGAAGTGGAACGCCTTATTTAAATACTATATATATCCATGATCTGTGAAAGATCTTAAAAGTTTAAGCAAAAAGTTTGATCATCCTTTTGAAATTTGAGCCTTCTAAGTCTTTGTCACTTGTTAAAATGAGTGAATCTCTAATGTCATTCTGTTTTATGGAAAAATGGAAGGAATACAAAAAACTTTGAACTTCATGAATATGACAGTAAACCTAGCTGCTTCATAGAGGATAAGGCCCCTGCACACAGGGAGTGGTTAAGCCTTCAACCATACAAACTGTACAACTAAGCTGTTATAGAAACGTATTTTATTTGAAGCTTGCAATGAACTGAGAGGAAATTTTCAATATTTGGAGTCAAAATGTCCATGAAATCAAAATGCCCTTATATTTTGGTGATAAGATTGGCCTGTTTAGATCGACTTGTTTAGATTTCATTGATATCACCAGTTGTTTTGGATGGCTAATGGTAAATGTAATGGGAAATTCTAAAGAGTAGTGAAAGAAAGAAGTGTTGAGCTGGGAGTCACGTTACCCATGCTTCCATCTTCCTCATTCATGTCTTGGAATATAACGATATGGATGCGCTGGTTTCAATTTGTGGAATAGAGATATACATTCTCTCTGAACTAGATAAACGGGTGAGACAAGCTGCTTCCTAGGGAAACAGTAATTCTCCTTTTACTAATTTTTATTATAAAATAAGCTATACTATAAGAAAAATCTTAGCAAAAAAATGATGTTTGAAATTACAGGCTATGTAAGTGAGCTGTCAACTCTACTGGATAGTGCAGGATTGGTTGTTTATATCCTTAAAAAGTACCATGCTGCTTTGTTTTGTCCTCTCCCTCGAATTTTAAAATTAGTTAAAATTAGTAAAACTCAAAAGGCTTAATATGAGTAGAAGGCTTATCTAGACATAATTGTTTAGATTAACTTTTAAAATATAATTAATTTTCTTAAAGATTATACATGTCAGCCATTAAATGATTACTGCTCTGAATGCTTTTGTTAATCTTGCCTCTTTCTACTGTATTGTTGCTAGTTTCGGGTAAATGAATTTGGAGCTCTGGAAGTTATAACAGATGAAAGTGAGATGGAAAATGTTAAAAAAGCAACAGCTACCACAACTTGGATGGTACCAACTGCTCAAGAAGGTAAGAACGGGTCATCTGCATTGTCATTTCTTTCTTTTGAAAGTTTTAAAATAAGAGTGTCTAAGGTTTTATAATAGGCCAGATCTTTGAAAATCCTGGATGATCTTCGTTCACATATTTTTAGGTAAAATTCTATAACGAAACTGATATGGAACCAGCTTTTATATTTTTAAATAACCATTGACTGTCTTCTTTCCTAATGCCAGATCTGTAATAGCACCAGGTTAATTGGAAATTATCAAGTAAATCCATGTAATAGCCTATCCAGGTGATTTAGCCAAAAGCCTGCCACTTTTTTCTTATCTACTCCGATGGTTGTAACTAACACCTATATGCTGATGACTCCTAAATCTATATCTCCAGCCCCGACCTCTCCCCCGAGCTCCAGGCCCGTATTTCCACCTGCCTACTGGACATCTCCACCTGGATGTCCCACAGGTACCTCAACTCCACATGTCTGAAATGCAATTCATTTTCTATTTCTTTCTCCCCTACCCCCAAACCTGCTCTTTCTTCTGTAACCCATATTTCAGTTGACGGTAGCACCATCTATCTACCCAGTGGACAAGCAAGAAATCTAGGAGTCATCCTAAGTTTGCTCTCCCAAGCCCCATAGCCTGTTACTTAATTCTCTTGGGTTTTATTTCCTAAATATGTCTCAGATCTAGCCTTTTCTACCTATTATTGCTGCCACTGCCTTAATTCAGACTCTGTCAGCTCTCACCTGACTATTACAGACATCTAAATGCATCATTCTGTTTCTGATTTCACTCAGTTTATTCTGTACACTGAATTTAGAGGAACTGATGTAGGTTGCTTATCTGACACTTCACCAATTTCTTTTTATCTCTTTAGCAAAACATACAAAGATCTGGGTGACCCACACCGATCTACTTGCTTTGTCTCTTTGCTCTCTGTTCAGTTCTTTGTACGTTGTATTCTGCAGTGCCAACAACACTGAAGTACATGTAATTCTCCCAACACATCATGTGGCTTCATGCTTCCTTGCCTTTGCTCATGCTGTTTCTTCTGGCGTGGATGCTGTTTCTCTCTTTGTCCAGTTGGTAAATTCCTCTTTGGCTTTCAAAACCCTATTGGGGCTTTATATCAGAAAATCTTTCCCTGAATTCACCACAGACAAATGAATCACTTATTCTTCTGTACTACTTCTGGAACTTGTTCATGCTTCAATTACTGCATGTGTCACATTTTATTATAAATATTGGTTTTCTTGCCTGTCTTCTCTTCTAGACTGTGAGCTCTCTTGGGCAAGGTCTATACTGTTATTTTCAGTATCTAGCTTAAATTGGTGCCTAATAAATGTTTGCTGAATGAACGATTAGCCTGATGATTCAGGCGAAAGGGAATGTGAGTTCCTAAATCAATTGGATAATTATGATTCGGGAGATCTGCTACAGTAAAAGTAAAACAGAGCTGTTGATTTAGCCAATCAAGTAAAACAGAATTACTCATCAAAAGGTAATAAACATGAAATAACATAGGTAACCCTTTTTACACTTTGTCAAGGATATACCTATAAAATAGGATTGTGTAGAATGATGGTTTCTGAACTGTTAATCTGCTGAATTTAGTGACTAAAGACATTTTCTTCATTTTACTCCAAACTATAGAAAGAGCCTTGAAAAGCTTTTGTTTATCTTTTCTTCAGAATTGTTCTGTTATGTAAATGATTGGAGCGATTCCTGCCAAGCCCATCCTTTTTCTCTCCCAAATGCTATAGTTTGATCAATCATTCATTCAACAAACATTATTCTTTTGTTGTGTCGCTAACAAAATTATTAGAAGGAAAAGTTTAGATATATTTTGGAATGTTTTCTGTCATGGTTTTGAATTTTTTCTGTTCTTTTCATCTTCTAGTCTTTTCCGACAAAACCGGGATGCCTTTCAGGTTGAAGGATCCAGTGAAAGTAGAAGGGATTCAATTTTGTGAAAACTGTTGTCAGTATGGCAATGTAGATGAGTGTCTTTCTGGAGGAAACTATTGCAGCCAGAACTGTACTCGACATATGAAAGACAAGTAGGTTTTTGTTCCATTCCATCTATAAAATGGGTTTTAGAGTCCAAGATCATGGTAGTTGGGAATACGGAGACTCTGACCTCTGTCACCCTTTCATGCTCTTTCTTTTTTCAGAGGCTTTCTTTAGAGACACATGAACCTCAGTCCCATTACTGAACCTAGTGGTTTCAGTCATGTGTGATCTGAGTTTTACTGCTTATGTCCCACCTGCAATCCAACTTCTGCCTCATTCTTTAGCCTTTCATTTACATTAATTTGATTGATCCACATCTAAGAGTATTTAAAGTTCTCCTAGCTACGTACACATTTTGATGATACTGATGTTTATAGAAACACAGTTTTGTTTATATTTGGAGGATTCTTAGATAACTCAGCCAAAATTCTACAGATAGAATAAAGCTGAATGGAAATCAACTGAAGGAAGATGGATGTAGTGAGCAGTGTAATGAGTTGTGTTACTGCCGATCTCAGAGCAGATTTCAGAGATGTGAGACAGGGATGTCAGCTGTGACTGACAGTGATATGACTTTTGCAGGGACAGGGTTCAGCTTATTACTAAGTAGATGAATTTCTTGCTTGTATACTATAAATAAATGACTCATTTAAATTTTAGTGGCATTTCCCATGTATTTTAATCAGTACAGCCTTGTGAATTGTCTGTTTTCCTTGGCCAACTGATGTTTTACAAAGTTACACTTGGCCTTTTTCAGTTGGACATGTCATTCTTAATAATTACTAGATTTTTGCTTTAATGTTGCCCTGAAGACTGAAATATCTTTAAATCATTGATTCTTTTATTAACATGGATGTCAGATATGAAAGACAAATAATTTTAAACTTGTTAGAATCTGTTTCAAATATTAGTGCCGGTCCTCTTTTGAAATTGACACGTAAGCTAATTTCCACTTTCTACCGTGACAGTATCTTACACATATGAAGTATTTCTTATCTATGATATTTTAATGTCTACACATTTCTCCTGGTAGTTAAATACTTTTCCTTTGGAGGGTGATTTTTAAAACAAATTTTGCATAGATATTCAATATGTAGATATTGTATAGGTATTGTTTCCTGTCACTGTTTTGGGTTTGTAAACACAGCAGAGATCAGAAGGAAGAAAGGGATCTAGGAGAAGACAATGAGGAAGAAGATCCTAAGTGTAGTCGGAAGAAAAAGCCAAAACTGTCTCTGAAAGCGGACTCCAAGGAAGATGGAGAAGAGAGAGATGATGAAATGGTTAGTATCTCTTATACGACTACCAGGGAACATATGGTGCTTCATAAGTGGGTAGCACCATGGTCAGAGGCACTGGCTCTGCACTGGTTACTGAATTCAGATGTTGCTTCTGCAGCAGTGTGTTACCAGCAGTGGGTTACCCATCTACCCTCTCTGTGTTGCTATCCTCATCTCAAAATGGAGATAATAAACAATAATACCCTTTCCTGAAGGTGAAGTAGGGTGTTCTGTAATTTATTGCTGGAGTGAAAGAGGCAACAGCAAACCTTCAATTTTGCAGATGAATCCTTAGTCCCTCTCAATAGCAGGATGCTGATTCTATTTTGGTAAATTTCAGATGGATCTCATAAAACTATGTGACTAGGTAGAAAGTAGATAAATGTCAGGTATACTTGGGGAGAACTAATTAAAAATATGTGAATTAAAACATAAATATTTTACCCCTAAAGTATATATTAATTGTACTACATGTAAAGAGAACTTTGAGATCTTAAAGCATTGATATCAAGCCACTAGTCACTGTTGGAGGAGCTGGGAATGCAGGCATGGCTACAAGAGCAGGTGGACAGGATCTCTTCTCTCAGGGACATTACATTCTTACTAAGGGGACATATAATAAACAAAATAAATAGGAGAAATACCAGCCTGTGGTAAATGCTTTGCTGAGAATTATAGTAGGACATTAGAATTGGCTGACTTTGGGTTGTTAGGGAGGCCTCCCAGAGAAGGTGACATGAGTAAAGTGATCTGAGTATGAAGGAGCCAGCTTTGTAACACTAGGAATGAGGAACCCCCTGGGCAATGGAACAGCTAAGGAAAAGTCTCTAGAGTAATGTGTAGCATCTTTTGTTTGAGGAAATAGAAAAAGGACAATATAGGTGAGTCTTGGGCGTTCGGGGAAAATGAGGTAAGATGAAGCTGAAGAGGTCCTGGTCATGTAGGGTTTTTTGATAAACAAGAGCAATGGAATCTTCTTTGATTATGAATCTAATAGGAAGCCATCAGAAAGTTAAAAGCAAGGGAATACTTTGATACGATTTATGATTTAACATGACGGCTCTAGCTAGGGCGAGAGCAGAGCCAGGGAAACTCGTTAGGAGTTTATTGCAGTAGACTAGCTGAGAGGGCTGTGTGAGGTAGAAGTGAATGGATCCGGATAGATGTTAGAAGTAGGGTTGTCGGTGTATGAGGGAAAGAGAAGACTCAGGGATAATTCTTGAAATTTTGGCTTAAACAATTGACTGGATAATGATGCCATTTATTGAGGATGGGAAGGCAAGGCTGGGTTGCAGAATCTAGAGTTCTGGGGCATCGTGGGTTTGAGATGCTTATTACATATCCAAGTGGAGATCCCAGATAGGCAGTTGAACACACAAGTGTGGAGTTAAGGAGCTGGTCAAGGCTGGAGATATGGACTGGGAACATCTGGTAGACAGGCGATCTTTCAAGCCTAGGGAGAGTGATTAGATGGAGAAAAGAAGGGGACTGGATTGGAGGAAATATCAGCAAAGGGACTGAGAAAGAGAGGCCAGTGAGGCCAGTGAGGCGTGAGGAAAATCAGAACAGAGAGGGGTCAAGGAGCTATAGAGAAGAAAGTGCTTCAAGGGGGCAGGAGCAGGATCTGTGCTATTCCAGAGTGTAATTCTTGGAAATGTTCTTATTTTGTAATGACCTCAGGCCAAAAGCAACAGTTCTCAAATGACCTATATTTCTTTCCTTAAAAACTTGTACTATGAAATTGAAGAAAAGTACAAAAAAAAAAATGCTTTCTGACAGCTCTGTAACTTTTTGTTGGTGCCAATTTCATGAACTTCTAAAAGTCATGATTTTCCTTTCTTACTGTAGGAGAACAAACAAGATGGAAGAATCCTGAGGGGTTCTCAGAGAGCCCGAAGGAAAAGACGAGGTGATTCAGCTGTATTAAAGCAGGGTGAGTTGATGAAAGAAAGGTTTTACTTGTAACTATGAAATTTCAGATCTTTCACACAAGAAAATATTTTAGTCTTAGTTATAATGCACAGTAGGCTTGTTAAAGTATTGCTTTGAGAGTTCTTTTTTTTGATTAATTTTGTAAATAAAAATTATGATTTTGAAGTAGATAAGGGGAAAATGGAAATTAGTAACTTTTCAGTAGTGTCAGGGCAAACATGAGAACATCTTACTTTATTTTTGTATCTCAAATAGGTTTCGTTTATTTTTGCAGTTTTACTACTCTGTTCTTACTCATTTTTTAAGATTTTAAATGTTTAATGTTTTCTCTCATATACAACCTCCTTGATGTGGTACCTTTTCCCTTTTGTTATTCCTCAGGCAACACTTTATTCTCATGAGGAATCCAGGCCTCAGGCCTTTCCCTTTCATACTTGTGTAGGTGAACTCGTCACCTTATTCATTATGGACCTTAGGTCATTTCCATAGAGGCCTCAGTGTCTGTCACTTGGCTTTATCCTCTTGACTTGCTACATCTGCCTGGCCAGTCCTTTATGTTAGAAAACTGCATTTTGCACAGTTCCACTCCCAACTGGCCCAGTCATGCTGTCCCTACAAATCAGGGCCATGATTGCAATGTTCCTCTTCTGTGATTAGAGGCATTCCGTGCTTGCTTATTTTTTAAGTCTTCAAGAAGAGTTTGAAATACTCCTACCTGCCTCAAGTACACAGCCTTTTACATTTTGGGGAGATGACCTTCTATTTTACATCACTAAGATTAAAAGAAATAAATTCTTAGTTTCTCTGCTCTCTGCCTTAAAAATATCATTAGCCTTTCTCTCCCTTCCCCTTCATTTCTGTTCTCAGGGAGCTGGCTGCTCCGTGACTTTGTTCTACAGTCATTTATTTTTTCCCCTTAGGTATTCAGACCTTTTTCTTCATTAGCTCTATTTTTCCCTGTTCAGATCTCATCCCTAAAATACCTTTCCCCCAACTTTGTTACCTGTCAATCTCATTCTTTCTTTAATTTTCATTATTTGTCAAATCCAAATTATAATTGATTTTAGCTGACTCCATATCTTTATCACTTTCATATTCTTTTGCTGCTCAGAATCTGGCCCTTGCTGAATTAAATTTCTTCCTTTTCCATAAGGTTAGTAGCCATTCCTAACCACTCAGTACAGTGGCCTTTTCTAGTCCTTCTTGATTTCTTAGGAAAAGGTTTTTGAGCATCCTGCTTCTAGAAGTGCTTACTTCCTGTAGCTTCCATGGTACAGTTCTTGGAAAGAACCTTGGTTTCTTGGTCTGTCTTCTTCATTTACTCTGAGTTCTTCTGCTTCATTCTTCTACTCACATAACTGCAGCTATGTACCACAGTTCACTGGTTAGTTCTCATGTCTTTGGAAGAGGAACAAAGAGAAGAGACTTAGAAATATCAGTCATGGTACTAAGAGAAGGTCTAATTGTAGTTAGGAAGTGAGAGTTCATCATCTACATCTGATTTTTTATATTTGGAAATTCTATCATTTTAATTTCACTTGCCTTTTAGGTTTGCCTCCTAAAGGAAAGAAAGCTTGGTGCTGGGCATCCTACCTGGAAGAGGAAAAAGCTGTGGCAGTGCCAGCAAAGCTGTTCAAGGAGGTATGAGCTCTTCTGGAAAACACTGTCTCTAAGGGCAAAGGAGCTGCATGCAATCTGATCTGTAGTTAATATTGTCGTTTCTACTCTCTGTTCAGGAAAAGTGACTTAGATGATTTCTCACATATGTTGTTTTTCATGTGTGTATTTATGTGGAGGGGCACCTCTAAGGGCTACTAGCATACACCTTGTCCCCTGTGCTACATGCTGGGCACCCATGGACGCACATGCTCTTTTCTCCCTACATTTACCAGGCTTTCATTCAGTTTTAAGAGGAATACTTCTACTATTATTAAAAAACTAGTAGATAAACATTGGAATGAAATTTCATGTCAGCATCATGGCTTTGGGGAAATAAAAATAAGTTATTGAGGATTACATAATATTACAACAAAACCCTAAGAATGAGTTACTATGTCATAATAACTATAATAAGAGTTTTTATTGTAAGTGATTTAAAATCAGTTAAAAGTATAGACACCAAGTGTAGTTCTAGGTAAGAGCTGCTGCTCTTGGGCTAAAACAGGGGTCAGTAAAGTTTCTGTAGAGGACCAGAGAGTAAACATTTTAGTCTTTGTGGGGCATCTGGTCTTTGTTGCAACAACTCAAGTCTGTTGTAATGAAAGCAGCCATGAACAATATATAAATGAATGAACATGGCTGTATTCCAGTAAAACTTTAATTACATAAGCAGGTGGCAGGCTGAATTTGACCCATAGACTATAGTTTACTGACTTCTGGTTTAAATTATTTAATTATATTTAATCATGGTATGTAATAAATCTGCCATCGATACCTTGTTATATATGTAGGAACATAGGGAGTTTTTAAAAACTGCTTTAACAGTAAATGTTAGGATGAGTGCATCTACACAAAACGTATTTAATTTAAACAAGGTGGTAATCACATATGAACTTGTTCTACATAATTATTTTCTGTAACTGGTCTTTTGAAGGATAGACTTACATTTTAAAAAGTTGAAGTACAGCTAATTACTTGACTCAGTACTACATTCATGTAATGCAAAATATAAAAGTACTAGAAGAATATGAAGTACGTCCCTCAGAGTCCCGTCCTCTAGGTCCCAGATTGGCCTCTCCTAAAGTTTACTGTTACTAGTTCCTATATTTTCTTTCTAGAAAATTATATGTACAGAAAAACTATATGTATACATAAATCCTCTACCCCCTCTTAGACTAGATGATAACATGTGTCATACTGTTTTAGACTTTGCTTTTTTTGTTTAACTTAGTTTGGAAATTATTCCATCTCAATTCATTATTTTCTTTATCAGTCCTTTATATTAATACATGATATTTTATCTTATGTCTGTTCTATAAATTAAGCATCACATATATGTCATCAATATGGAGTCGCTTAAATTATAGATCAGATATAAGATGGAGTACTGTATATATATGTAACATATATATATATATATATAGAGAGAGAGAGAGAGAGAGAGAATTTTGTGATATAAATGTTTTACTGAGTATCCTTGTACACCTGTCATTTTGCACATGTGTATCTCTATTGTATAATTTCCTAGAATTAGAATTGTTGAGTGAAAAAGAATGTTCTTTTTTTAATAGCTATCATGAGATTGCTAGAGGCTATACTGGTTTATATCCCAACTAGTGATGTCTTTAAGTGTTGATGGTTCTCTAGGGCCTTGCCAACACAGTGTTATCAACTTTTTGATCTTTACCAACCTGATAGGTGAAATATGTTTTAGAATAATTTTACTTTGTATGACTCTAATGGGTGAGGTTGAGCATCTTTTCAAATATCTAAGACATTTGAATTTCTTTTTCTGTGACCTTTTTATAGTCTTTGTCCATTTTCCATTGAATCATTAGGTGAGCGTTTTCTTTTGAGATTTTAACAGTTATTTATGTATTTGATTAGTCTTTATTTAAGAATGGTAATTATTCAAAATTTTAATTAGCTCTTCAGGATAAAATACTAAAGCTGTATTCATTTTGCATTGTAGTATCAATCCTTTCCATATAACAAAAATGGGTTTAAAGTTGGCATGAAATTAGAAGGCGTGGACCCTGAGCATCAGTCTGTGTACTGCGTCCTCACTGTGGCTGAGGTAAGCTTTGTGTTGTCCTTATTTTAAAAATAAAATGGTGATTATGGAGTTTTAATAATGGGAAAAGATGCCACCTGTTGATTGCTTACTTTGTGCCAGGCATGGTGCTTAGTGTTTTGTGTATATTACCTCATTTAATCTTTATAAAAACCCTAGTGCAGGTCATGATTTTTCATCCCCATTCTCTAGATGAAGGAACTGAGGCCACACAGCTTCTAAGTGATAGAACTAGCATGTGACCCCAGCTTTTTCTTACTCCATAGCCTTTGTCATGCCTTAACATAAGGAACAAATCAACAGATACTTGTATTTTTTTTAGTATTTTGAGGTATTTCTGAAATTTTGCAAGAAAAAATGTCCAAGTCTATTATATATACCTTAGTCTAATATATTACTGAGAGCACTTCTTAGAATTTATATTTTTTTCTCTTGTGGTAACCTCTGCCTTCCTTCCTTGAGCCAAGGGTGTATATTTTTTAAAAACTTATCCCCAAGAGAATAAAGTAATCACGTGCATTAGTTTTACTCATAGTAATCTTTCAATGACATAGTGAATTTGTAAGACATTTGATTTCTGTAGAACACATTAACATCTGATAGCTGGATGATGACAATCACAGTAAATAATAATGTACAATTACATAGAGAATACTCTGGGGCAGATGCTAAGTGCTTTCCATACATTAATTAGTGTATGTTGATTCTCAGAAAAGTCGTTTTATGAAAACATTGTGACGAAGCAGATTCAGTAAGTGTAGTCTGCTTTTGAGAAGTTTAGCTGTAAAAGAAAAAATTGTGTATGTGGTATGTTTTAACTTGGTTTTTAGAAGAGATTTATCTTAATTTGTCTAGTTTTTTATTATAACAGTACTGTTTGCTTATCATGAAAACTTCAACTAGTGTAAGAGTATATATTATAAAAAATAAAAGTCTTCTCCCCCTCCCTTTTCTGATTTTATATCCCAGAAATGAATCCTAGCAGTTTAATGTGTTCCCTCCAGATGTTTTCTCGTCACATAAAAATATGTACATGTATATTTTTCTTTTTTATGTATAAATGGTATGATATGATATATAATATTCTGCAGCTTGCATTTGTGACAGTGTATCTTATATATTTTATAAACATAATATTTTTAATCATTGGGTAGTATCTCATTTTACTGAATTGCCATAATTCTTTTAATTGGTTTACCTTAATGAACAACAAAGTGGTCTTTGCTTTCTCATCATTACAACAATACTCCTGTGAGCACGGTTACAGACATTAAAATTTTTGATGGCGTGTTGTCAGTTATCCGAGAGTGTAGGATAAGCCACTAGGAAGCAGAGGACTCAGAGGGTGTGCAGATAACTGGTAAGGAGGGGATGGGAAAAGATGGGATCCAGATCATAGGAGAAGGTTTTGGCCTTAGCCAGGAGGGGAGGAGTACCTCTGTAGGTTTTAATGGGTAGGGGGAGGACAGGTGTGTGTGTACCGGGCAGGTTTCTCAGTTTGGAGGCAGATATTTGAGAGAACTTCCTTACTGTGGAAGGTAAGTCATCAGCCTAGAGAATGGAGATGGTGGAATTGGTTAGCTGAAGGAGAGGGAGGAAGATTTGAAATGACTGTTAATGAAGAATGGGAGTGGAAACTGGATAGGGCTTTCTAGAAGAATTGCTATGCAGCATGGAGAGTCTAGTATTTGAGTACATTCAGTTCTCATTATTTGCAGTTGTTCTATTTCAAAAATAGCAAATACTAAACCATTGCTCCTAGGGGAATTAAGGGGTTAGGTTCCTGTTAGCCTCTGGTCACAACTTTTTGTCATTTAATCAGTATGTAACCATGTTTATGTCTATTTCTGTTTAAAGACAGCTTATTTACTGTCTGTTGTTGACTGATTAACATTGAACTCACAGCCACTAGCACTCACTATAACTCATGTCTGATGAAGCTTATCTACTACACACACCTTCTCTGTAAGGCATATCACAGTCTTCTTGCATTTAGGACCACTAGCCAGCACTTCAGCACTATACTTGGGGAACATTTTAATTTTAATTTGGGGATTGTTAATTGCCTTGGCCCTGGGCTATAGTCCCAAGCTTCTTGTTCAGGCTTCTGCAGGGCAGGTGCTCCTGATGTGATTAGACGTCTGGTGTGGTATGTGGTTCCACTGGAACACATCTGCTGTGCTATGGGAAAAAGATTGAAAGATTGAACTTCTCTCTAAAAGCCCAAGGCAGAACATAACATAGCTGAGACTCTTAAACCCATGTGACCATTTAACTTGGAACTCTTCTAACTGGGGCCCTTCAGGCAAATGTATGGCCTCAACTTCTAGCATGTGTTATATAATTTCTTACTGGCATTCTAGGGAGCCTGTCTCATCTAAGTATGAATCAGGGAGGCTTTTATTTCTTTCTCATCCAGCTACTGGTGGAGAGGAGAATCTGTCTGCACCAGCTTTGGTCTGGCTGGGTATCATCATGTGTGGAGCTTAATAAAGGACAGAGAGCCAGCATGCAGACTGTGTACAGCAGGGTATCCACCCTACGACTCTGCAGAACCTGTGTGCCCTGTGCTGGCTGCTTTCCTACTGGCTCTCCTTGGTGACGATATAATGAATGAGAGGATGTGTATATGTTGAGAAATTGTTTTTCATCCCATATTTATGTTTTCCTGATGTAACTGGTGACAATGGCAGAATATGGCAGCTTAACCCTTCCCAATGTATTTAATAGCTTTTGTCTTTAGGTTTTGTCATTTACTATTCTGTTTTTTGTTGCCATTAATGAAGATTCTTTGATTAACATAAGCTGTATCATACTTAATTCTCATATACACAGATGTTCTGTGTATATTCTTGTTGTTTGTTTGTTTGTTTGTTTGGTCAACCTCCTTAACCTATTATTTCAGGTTTGTGGATACCGGATAAAGCTGCACTTTGATGGATATTCTGATTGCTATGACTTCTGGGTAAATGCAGATGCTCTGGATATTCACCCAGTTGGGTGGTGTGAGAAAACTAGTCATAAGCTCCATCCTCCCAAAGGTATTATCACTTTTTTGTTTCATATTTTTAATTATGTAAAAACTTATTTTTTTACATGTTAATTTGGATTTTTTAAAAGAATTCAGACTTTATAATTCAAATCAGTCCAAATTCAAGCTTATTGTCCACGATGGAAAATGTTTATTGAAGTGAAAGAAATTTAAAAAGTGGAATTCTATTTAAGAGAGTAAACTATGTCCATGTACTCACTTGCAAATATAATAACATTTACATGATACTTAATCTTGACTACAAATAAATTTTAGCTACAGGTTCCCATTTTACATATATACTTGAAAAAACTGATATGAAAAATTAGTTCTAACCTTTTTGTACACCTAAGTTTATTTACTGATATTTCAGTATATAGAAAATCTCAAAACATTTTGCATTCAACTTATAGATAGTAATATTCAGTAGATTGGAAAGGAGAGTAACACAAGAAATTGGTTTAGATGGGGGTTAAACTAATCATAGCAATTATTTTTTTATCATTGAGTTCTTTATAAATACAGTCTGCCAGTGACTTTTTTTTTCTGTTTTATGTTTGCATAAAGATTCAGGAATAACTTAACCATCTTTCTCAGTCCATCTCTAATGTAATTAATAATATCTTGTTTTCTTCTTTTTAACTATTATGTTCAGTATCGTTTAGTTAATGTTAAAAATCCAGGTTTCTAGTTTGATATTTTTGGCCTGTCTCAGGGCTTTTGTTTTTTAATGGATTTGCCATCCTTTGGTTTTAAGTGAAAAATTAATGGCAGAATGGCATTTTCACATGGCTGAAGGATTAAACAAAAACATATAGAAAAATGAGGGGAAAAAAGAAAACCTGTAAGCCTTTATATAAATTGACGTCATATATGGTGGATTTTCAGCCGTTCTTTTCCTGTTTCCTTCTGGGCTTCGGTGGAAGTAGAGAGCACATGAACAGATAAAATGAAATGCTCAACTTTTTAAGGGAATATTGGCTTTAACAACATTAAACATAAACTTGTGAAAATTAAGGCAAGGATATTTCCATTACTGTAATTTACCAGTGTGCTTATTTATAAATCTTGAATTGTCATTTTTGTGGTGATAGGCCAAACATATTTCATCTGTTTTGTTACTTTCCCCACCTTCCTACTTGTTCCTACAAGTTATTATACCAAAACAGAGTAGGTTGAGGAAAAATTAAATAATTTGACTTCTTAGTAGTCTACTGCAAAGGAATTCTGCCACAATATGTATTTACTTCCTTACACCTTTTCTTTATATCCATTATTATTCATTCAGAATTGAAAAAAATTACAGATTTTTAGAAATAAACAACCTCAGTTTAAAAATTTATAGTTGTGAATTATAACTTAAATCTTGTCTATTTAAAAAATCACTTCATATCTTGATTTTGGCATGTTTAAGTTACAGATGAAAGTGGGATATTTTGATGTTTTTCTAAGTGTTTATATGTGCTTATCCTAGGTTATAAAGAAGAAGAATTTAACTGGCAAACTTATCTTAAGACATGCAAAGCTCAAGCTGCTCCCAAGTCATTATTCGAAAATCAGAATATAGTAAGTACATCTAAAATACTTTTTTTTTTCAAAGGAAGTAGTGTGTTTCATAGGATAAATTACAAGTGGCAACAATATACTGTAATAACTTTTATTGCTTTGGTAAATAGAATACTTTTACCTTAATTAAACTTTAAAATTAGCTTAAAATCTTTATAAATAAATATGTAATTTATAGCCATATCATAGATGTCTTTTTATTGAATAGTAAAAGGCAACATAGTACAAATTCAGGTATAATTTCTAATTAAGGTGCATAAAAAATTAAATTGACTGGGATATTGTTACTGTCATTTGTTTAGGAGCGCTGTTCAAATGGGGTTCACACAGTGAGATGAATGTAGCCCTGTTTCTGTCTGGAGAGGTCTTTATTTCTCCATATCTAAAGGAGAGCTTAACTGGATACATTATTCTTGGCTGGTAGTTCATTTCATTTAATAATTTGAATATTTGATTCCCCTCTTTTCTGGCATGTAAGGGTCGTGCTGCACAGTCTGACGATAATCTAATGGGTTTTCCTTTATTGGTTACCGTCTTTTCCCTGGCTACCCTGAGAATTCTCTTTGTCGTTGATTTTTGATAATTTTAGTACGATGTGTCTTGAAGGACTTTTTGGGTTGAGATAATTGGGTGTTTTATTGACTTTTTGAATTTCAAGCTCCAGCTCATTCCTTAGATTTGGGAAATTCTCGTCAACTATTTATCTGAAAATGCTTTCTAATCCCTGCTACTTTTCCTCTCCTTCAGGAATTCCCATTATTCTTAAGTTTCCTCTCCTGATGGTTTCAGCTAATTCTTGTATTTCTCTTTCAATTTTTTTTTTCATTCTTTGGTTTCTCTCTTCTTTCTTCTGATTTATTTCTAGATTTCTATCTTCAATATCACTGATCCTTTCCTCTATTTGGTTGACTCTATTTCCCAAGCTTGTTATTTCATATTTCAACTCTTGCAGTTTGTTCTTTATCTCCAGAAGGTGTATTCGGTTCTTTTTGAGGGTTTCAGTCTCCTTGCTGAACAACTCATTCTGCTCATCTAGTTTTCAATTCCTGAAATTATTGATATGATTCATTTCGGATCTCACCGAGTTTTTTCAGAAATACCATCCTAAATTCACTGTCACTTAAGTCGTATATTTCTATGTCTATAAGCTTATTTTCTGGAGATTTATCTCTTTCTTTCTGAGATGCCTTGTCACCTTGGTTGTTCATGGTTTTAATGGACTATTTCTCCATCTGGACATTATGGAAATGTGTTCTGCTTCCCCCACCCCACCCCAGAAAGACGATTTATTATATAATGGTCCCTAGCCTGTTGCAAATAAAGTGTTTTTCTTTTGGTTTCCAGTAGGTGATGTCTAAGCCTCTTGGATTTCTGCTTTATATAAAGTGTTAATAGTGTCTTTTTTTTCCTTATAGATGTTTAATCATGCTCACTACCCTCTGTCTCAGTTCATGTCATTGTTAGTGACTGTTTCAGTAGCATTTGCTCAGATTCCCCTGGGACGCTGCGGTGTTCCATCTCAGAGAGTATGGGGGAAGGGTTCTCTGAGTTGGGGGTTGGAGGCTGCAGCTCAGCCTCAGTTTTGCAACTCAGCTGGTAAAAATCAACTGTTGTTTCTCTGCCATCCCCACTTTTCTGCCTACCCTGTTTCTCTGCCTTCTGCCCTGATGATTGGGCACTGCCACCAGCCGCATGGAACTCACAGCACTCTCAGGCAGGGCTGTTCAGGGAGGCTTCTCCCCTCCACCTTCTTCTACAGGAAACTCTGGTTGTGAGAGGCAGCTTTTTTGTTTCTCCCAGTCCACCACCTGACACCCAGGGTTCTGACCTGTGGTAGTTCTTATGCACAGATCCCACGCTCAGACATGCTGGTGTGCAGTTTGTGTGTGTTTTTTTTGTTGAGTTTTAGGTGTTGAACTTATTGTTATTTCCAGAGGAGAGATCTGGAAATGTCTCTTACATCACCATGTTTAATCCAATCTCTCAGTGTAGCCCTGTTTAGATTTGCATGCTAGAGACTGATTTTCTGCACTCCGACTTCTAGCTTTATTTGCAGTACTAACAGAAGCACAGTCTGGATATGTGTGTATTTTGTACTTCTTGACCTGTATTACCACATTGCCACTCTCTATTACCTTTGACATCTCTGAGGAAGCCTGATACCTTATACTTGCCCAAGTTCTTTCTTGTCTAAGTTCTGATTGAATTGGAAAGAATGGGAAGCAAGCAGGTGGAAAACCAAAATAATATCTTTATAACAGATAAGGGCTCAGTTGTAGTACATCTCACTTGGCCTATATCTGCTGGACAGATGAGCTTTTTGATTCTGAGCCTTGGAATTAAAGAGATTTCCTGGTCCTTCCTGTCCTAACACCCAAGCCCAGAATCAGTGAACCAGGACATGTGTACCCTCCCACAAGGACAGTGCTAGCTTCTAGAGGAACAGAATAGAAACTGTGCCCTGTAGTCCAGCTTACTCTTAAGAAGTATACCCAGTGCCTTCTTGCACATTCAACAGTCAAGTAACAGTGAGTAAGAATATGGGAAAAGTCAGTAATGTTTCAGTAACATTTGCTTCAAATGGAAATAAATAGCAGGAGTGGAGGGAAAAAAAAACCTTCTTTCTCACTCCAAATATTCTCTGTTTGGGAAATGATTTTAACCAGTTGTTTCGAGCATCAGTCTAATGGATAAAAGGTTATTTGATCAAATTGAACAAATCCAGGTTGAATTAGAGAACTGAAGAGGAGTGTGTGGGTACATGTAGTTATGTAGCTAATAGAGGTAATGAGCCAGGTTAAAATTTTTAGAATACCTTAATTGAGAGGATGGCTTAGTTGCTGAAATGTAAATACTGCATTGTCAGTAGGTTTTCTCTATCAAGACAAGAGGAGAAGGCCAGTTAGGTGGAAAGCTCAGTGACCTGCTGTTGCCACTTCAAGTTCCCGAATCCCTATCTAATTCAGTTAAGGATTTGATTAATTGCCTCAAACCATCTTCTTAAAGTCTGTGCTTTGCTAGCACACAACATACTCTTGGGCTGTGTGCTTGATATCTAAGAAGCAATTAATTTTTATATTTCTAGGTTCCTCTATTTCAGAATACTCAAATTATGGTCATAACTCAGATAAATAATTTCAGGACTTAAAAATATAGTAAAAATGTCTTTGTAGTATTAGAGACTGCTCCTTTAATTCAGACAGAACTTAATTCTGATATTTTCAGCTGCATGGATATCGACATTTTTGTAACAATAGCAGTATAATTATAGCAAAAAGAGAGATAGCATCTATTTTGCTTAAAGTAATTAAATAGTATCTAGATACATTAGTTGAGACAGAAGGATTTTTTTAAAAAGGCAGAAATGACTTGTCTGTTGTCATCAGCATAACCGATATTCAAAGTAATATCTACATCTCTAAGATTAGTATATTTTTCTTCACAAAAGCTTGTAAGAAATGTTTATATTTTACTGTACCTCAAATACTAAATCTTATCAAACTTTTATTATCTTAGTTCCATGTTCCAAATGGCTGATAATGTGTGGATTTTCTTATAAACTGTTTTGAATGACTGTATTAACAACCAATTCTTTTGGTGCTGTTGTGAATAATATCTGTAGTGTCAAATAAAAGTGGTAATAATTTGCCGCCGTTCATTTATGAAGGTGACCTACTTTCAGTAGAGTACTCTTTTGAGAGATTTTTTCAGAAGTGGGAGTGAATTTGTACTGACTCATACACATTTTTAACTTAGTTAAGTACATATTTTGTGTAAAATAATTTTCGTTGTCTGAAATCAAGGACGAGAGAAAAAGAAAGTGAACTATATGGTGAATAAAACTTGCCTAACTAGTATAGTCACCTAACTAAAGTACTAAAACACACGTTAATGTTTATTACATTCTGTGTGGTTGTAGTGTTTTAGTTTTGACTTCCTGATAGTTAATTGCGATAGTTAATTGGGTATAGAAACAGGGCATTTTTCTTATTGCTGCTCGTTGGAAAGTGACCGTACTGTAAAATTGGTACATGATTTTTAAATTATGTGAATACAGTTGATGGATGCCAGGCCTTCAAACCCAGGTGCAGAGAGGGTGCAGGCCTTGCTGTTAAATGTGTGCTTATGTCTAATTAAATCTTATGTTTTGTAGACAGTGATCCCATCAGGCTTCCGTGTTGGAATGAAGCTTGAAGCTGTAGACAAAAAGAACCCAGCATTCATCTGTGTTGCTACGGTAACAGATATGGTGGACAATCGTTTTCTGGTACATTTCGACAACTGGGATGAGAGCTATGACTATTGGTGAGACATTTTCTGTTGCTGTGTGCTTTCCTAATTTAGTATTTATCCAGGTAAACCAGGTATATGGTTTAGAAATAATATAATGTAAAGCTTATGACAAAAAAATAGTGCTGACCCACTCTTTTCTATTTCAGACATTTAACCTTTAACATGTTCCATATGGCATGTATTTCTAAATAACATCCTTTATTCTACTACATGATTTGTCTTTTAGTTAACTTCCTCCTGTGGAAATGCTGTTTATAAACCATTTCTAATATATGGTCACACTTAAAGCACACACAGACTCACTTTTTTCCCTTGATCTTGGGTGTCTTCTCCTATTTTTTAGGAAAACATTTTCAAATTTTTTTTGTATTTTCATGCCTAGTAGTTAATTTAACCATTTATAATAGCTGAATACAAATATATTAATTGAGGAATGTTGTTTTTAATCCTTATAATTTTTGGCTTTACCAATAAAGTAGTAGGAACAACATATTATAAAATTATGTAATTATAAAATAATTATAATAAGCCATTATGTTTTAATTAAATAATTGAAATAATGATTTTAAATCATGTTTTTAAACTTAAATCATGTTTATTGATTATGATAATTCAGCCTCCTGGTGAAAGAAATTTCTGGCATGTTTATTTTCTTCTAGAGAATACTTACAGTGAGAACATTTTAGGGAAGTGACAGATATTTTTATAAAATATGACTAATGTTATATCGAATGAATATTAATTTATATAAATGTTGCTAAATTTCAAGGAAACTTGTTTTCTGACCTTTGTAGTGTACATACATTTACATATTTAATAGAGCCATCAATAATTTCTTTTACTCCTCAGACTGGATTTTTAGACACTCACCAGTTTTACTTGCGTTATTTTAAAAAGGAGAATATTGAAAGCCAATTGCTATTAATGTTTTAAAAATACTTTTTATTATGTTACATAATAAAATAGAATTTTTTATAGAATTTTTTTACTATAGATAAGTAATTCCATGATTATATCAGAGTCAAGTACTTTTAAACATTTTGGTGTGTTGTTCCCTACCTTTTTTCTGAAAAGCATAATTTTTCCTCATAGGATGTCTTTTTATTGGGTTTGCAATAAAAAAAAATTTGTTGAGATGTAGACCATTTCAAGCATATACAGAAGTAGAATATTAGAGTGACCTTCCTCCTGCCATTACACAGCATCAACAATTACCAATTTATATTTGCTGTCTCCTCTGTATTCCTGCTCCTAAAATCCCAACTCCAGGATTGTTTTGAAGCAAATTACAGATATCATTGGGTTTCATCTGCTTTTATTTCCTCCAGTGCTCTAAATGCTCTACTGTTGTTCTATAAATGCTATATTACTGACATACTTAAACATTCTCCCTAATTGTCTTTTTTTTTTTTTTTTATTGCCGGGGAAAATATATAGTTTTAGGCCCACATTAGGTGCACACTTTGTGATTGCTTTGATGTATCTCAATCTCTGCATCTTCTTCTACTCATAACTGTTATTGAGGACACCAGGTTGCTTGTCCTGTTGAGTCCCCCACAGTCTGGATTTGCTGATTGAACCCTTGCCATATTGCTTATCATGTCTTCTCTTCTTCATATTCTCTGTAAATTGATGGTTTTGTTTCATTTAAAAATTGTCAGTGTGAATGAGTGAATGAGAAAACTAAATTTAGAGATACTACAAATCTGCCTCTTCTGGGTCAAACATGTTTCTCCCCTCCTGTGTTTGATGTGCTATAATGATGACAGTACCTCTGTGATGAGTAGGATTCAGTACTTTTATAATGAATGATGCCTTAGAGCAGTTATTAGAATTTGTTGAAAAGAAAACCTTTTGTTTTTAAAGTTTTGATTCTTTTAGGGAGAATGGTTTTGTTTTTAGCTGTTGCCTGATTTAAATAAAGTGGATAACTGTTAAAGTTATTTTTGTGGTCTTTAAGTGTTACAGGGTTTTAAAAGTATAAGTTGCTTATTTGATATGAGATGTATTTCTGTTAAAAACATACTTCTGGAAAATAGTAATGAGGAAGTCTAGAAGAATTTATCACAATCACTTTTCTTTGATGCCAAATACCTTGAGAATAGAAAGGAATTCAAGTTCTTTTTTAGAACAGAGAAAAAAATTGAGTTCTTTTAGCTCTGATTTTGTGTTTTTATGAATGCAAAATGATTAATTTTAAGATGGAATGTATTTTGAGAGTGTACTTACATTTCTAACTATTGACATGAAATTATATTTTATTAATTGTCATAAAAAGAATGCTGTGTTCTCTTCATCAAAATGCAATTAAGGCACATTGAAAATTGCTTAAGTATGTTGGAATATCTTCAGCCTTATTAAATATTGTGTTCTTTGATCTTTGAATTTTGGAATGGTTTTTTTCCCTACATAAATTACTTAGGTATATAATTGAGGTTACAAATTGGATTGCCTTTCTCCATTTAAAATAGTTTGGAAATTAGATTTTTTTTTAATTGTATAGTGATCTTATTTCTTTCATTTTAGTGGGAATTTAAACGTGCACACACGCGCACATGTGCACACACACATTTGTGGAATTACATGTGTAGTTGCAGTAAAACATTTCTTCCTCCCAAAAAGGGACACTGTGTAGGATTTAAATTTATGTGTAAGATTGAAGTCGTTTTTTATGAAAGGAAAATAGTATCTATATTAGAATAAAAGTTGCTCGACCTCTGGGTTTCCTCTGTGCTTTTGTAACTGGTAGTTGGTAGCTGTTTAATTCTGTCCCTTGAATGTCATTGGATTTAGGACTAATCCTAAATATCACAGAATACTGGAACTAGAAAAGACTTTAAAGATGTGGAAAGGAAAGCCATCGCAGTGAGGGTGCTTCTGTCCTAGAGAGAGCAGTGGGCAGCCTCTTGGGCTCGTCATATTCCACTGCCTGAGGGTTCCACACAGCGGGCACAGTGAGGAGTCACCTCCTCTTCTCCCCTGGGCACTGGAAAGGAGCCTTCCTTTTCAGAAATGTTCTTTTCATTTAACCCTATCTTTCGGGAACCAGGAATGCATGAGAACAGGACTGTTCAGTAGAAAGACCTAGTCGAATGAGGTTGCAGTTTCAGTCATCTTTGAATTGGAGTCTAGTGTCCCAGTGAGTTGGCAAAAAATCAACAAACAGATCTATGAAACAAACAAATCTATAAAAAAAGAGGAGCACTGAGTTAGTGAATTAGAACAAACATGGGGCTGAGGCCTTTTACTGAGTGTATTTAAGTGTACTGCAAACTTTTTTTTTAGAGATGGAGCTCTTTTACATTTATAAATTGGGAGTGACAGTAATTATATATGTTTCCTCAAAGTAATATTGAAGTTTGCAGCGGTGTTGTCAATTTCTTAGAGCAGTGTAAAAAGTATCAGGTTTGTCATCATCTGTTAAATCTGGGAAGCATCCCTTGGTGGTAGTAATGAGTTATAGTGGTGAAAGGAACCTAGGTAGCTCTGCACTTCAGCCCTGAGGGTCTCACGGGTCTAAGGAGGGAAACATAACACCACTATTTTGGCTGCAGCATAGATGGTGGTTAGTGCTTAATTATCAGAACCAACTGCTTGTTCTCTATAGTGGCACATGGAAGGAAAGACTGACTGACTTAGAGAGTTCTTGGTGAAGGCTTCTTAGAGGACATGAGGTTTGTGCTGGATCATGAAGGCTGACAAGAATATGTACTTAGATGTTGGAATAGAACTTTCCTGGCCAAGAAAAGCACACTTTTGTTGAAGCTCAGGGTGGGATGGGGGTGGAACAAACCAAGGGTATGTTTGGAGAATGGCAGCCAGTCTGTTCAGTAAGTGACTTAACTCTTCTCAGCTTCAGTTGCTCCCTGTGCAAAAAGAATTCATCATCATCATGTCATCATTGTTATCATCATCATCTCATAGGGTGATATGAGGATTAAAATAGGAGTTTTAGAAGCAGAAACCAAATGATAAAAGGTTAAAGAGATGGTTGTGAGGGACATCAAGCAGTGAAGTTTGACCCTCAAGGTGAAAGTGGATTATTGCTTGAGGGGGAGTCAATCTCTGAGGAGGGTTTTCTTTGTTTTTTGTTTGTTTGTTTGTTTGTTTTTAGGCGAGGCAACCCTTGGTTGACCTCACAGATTGCAAGGATCTTGTCAGTTTACAATCCCTTATCTTTTTTTTTTACATCTGCAGCACCTGGTCTTCCTAGGTGATCTTCCATCCAAGTGCTAACCAGGCCCGACCCTGCTTATCTTTCAAGCTTATCTTTCAAGATCGGATGGGATTGGGCTTGTTCAGGGTGGCATGGCCATAGACATGCACAGAGTTTTGAACTTGGTTTTAGGCTGAAGGAGGGCACACTGGAGGGAGAGAGTGGAGATATCTGAAACAGTGGATAATTGGGGACAGCAGGTCCCATAGGCGGTAGTAACCTTGAGAAGGAATAAACTTTCTTCTCTCTCAGCCTGGAGAAAATGGAGAAATGAAAGGAAAACTGACATTGGGGTAATGACATCACATATTTAACTTTTACAAGTAGTCACTATTCGTGAATATCAGGTTTTAAACTTGAAACAAATGAATAATATTAAAAATAGGCTGCTGTGGGGAATGGGATTATAAATGAATTGGGGGTAAAATGGAGAACTGGATGACTCAGCCGGACGAGGTTCAGGGTTTAGTAGTAAAACACAGAGAGATGGAGGCCCTGAACAGTTGGCACATGATGGAAGTCAGGAAGGTGGGGTACTGGAAAATAGAGCCATCATGCTCTGGATTTAGGGAGTGGGAGAGGCCAAGTGTCATGTATTTCTTCAAAGAAGCTAAATCATTATAGTTTGAAATGAAGACTTTGATGTTTTCTTTATGTAAGCATCGTGAATGTTCTTGTTTATCTCTCTGCCTGGATCTGTAGAACCCAGTGTGTGTACGTTAGTTTTGTTTCGCTTTTAGAAGTGACTGATAAAACCAGAATTTCTTTCTTTCAACTCCCAGGAGCTTAGCGAAATCACTTCTTTGTGCTTTTATAAAATGAGGATGATAATGACCCTTCATTTTATTCTTATATTAAAAACATGAATTTTTCATGAATTATTATTTCTGTTATCTACCAGTCTACGTTTGATTGGATCTTAGCAGACTGTATTTATGAATAATTTGAACTTATATGTGAAATTAAAAAAAATTTTTTTTTTTGAAATTGATTTCTTTGATGACATATGTAAAAACCGAAAAGAAAGGAGAGGTACAGCAATCAACTATTTGCCGAACTTTTTACCATTAGCTGATCCTTATTATATTGCTTCTGGGTTACATTTCTGCTTTTGAACACTAGATGGGACTAAGAGATGACTTGTGATACTATAGTAGCAAAAAGGATTCCACAGCCTTTCAACTTCTGAATGAAGTTATGCTGTCTGCATATTGAGAGAGTATAAGTAAATTAGATAAATATAAGGCTGTTTTTATTTTCTCTATTGAGATAGCTTTATTTTAAATGGTGACTTTGATCAATATTTAGGTAATATTAAAACCTTATTATGTAAGATTCAGGTTGTATAGGAATGAGTGGCAAAAATGTGCCACAGTAGTTTCCTTAATTGCAATTTATAGAGAAATCCAATAAAATCAAAAGAATTAGTAATATCTAATGCTCTTACTTTAATCACCATAAGCCTGGCAGATAATTATAAAAAGTGCTCAGTAGCTATATGAGATTGAGAAAAAAATTAAATACATGTTATGTACTTGTTTTTTTTTCTCATTATAAATGACCCCGATATGAAGGAACAGCTGTTCTTAAAATAAAATAAAAATTTTTCCTAAAGTAATGGCAGTCCATCATTACTACTAATCCATAGCCAGGTAGAGCTCCATAGCTTTTGTTTATACAATTTATAACAGAATGATGTTCCTTAAGGAATTGTGTATGAAAATATCTTTTATGAAAAATATATATTGTACAAATGTACCAATTGCTGTATGAATTTGATATTAACTTAGCAGTGCTTGTTTTCTTTTACATTTCAAAAATGACATACACCTATACATGTAACCCTAATATATATATAAAAAAAGAATAGGATTGGTAGGGAATAAGTGAATAAAAGAAAAAAGGAATAAATTTTTTATTTTAAATTTAAAGGTATTTTCCACTAAAATAATTTGAGAAAAATCAGCAGTATGTTAGGATTACATCAACTCACCTTGTGTTAAATTTAGTGTTGTCCACTTAGGAAGGATGACTTGAGAGGTGGTGACTGCATGGAAATGTCATTTAATTAGTACTTTTCTTGGAAAGTTCTTTGTTTTTCACTACTTGTAAGACTTTTTTATTCACCGGAAACTCCAACCATTGTTACCTTCCTGGCTTTCTATCTTCTGGTTTACCATCCAGAGGGCTGTGTTGAGACTTCCTGATCTTTCAGGCCGGACTTAAGAGATCTGGTTAATAGAGCAAGACTGGACTTTCTGGCGTCTTTTAGACCAGCATTTCCCAAACTTGTCTTCTACAGAATACTAGTGTTCCACATAATGCTAACGAGTTGCCCACGACAGTGTGTTTTATAGTGAAATATCTTTAGGAAATGCTAAGTTAAACTATTTGAAACTGATTTGTTTATTGTGTAACTTGTGATATGCTAATAATGTGTTTTATAAATCTGTAAGAGGGAGAGGTAGTATTTTCCTGAAATATCTTGACCCTCATTTAAAAAAAAAACAAAAAACTTTATTATGCCTATTATCTTTAAGAACACAGATGGGAAATATTCTATTATATCAAGTTTTTTTAAAAAGGATATTAATTGTGACATGCCTGTAGGTGCTTGTATCATTTGTAATACTAGTATAACTAGTCTAGTGTAACTAATGCCTCCACTTCCTTATATTGTATTTGCCTGGCAAAAATCCCAATTCTGGTTGCATCCAGCTTTCTGCCCACGGTATGCCTGTGCCTGAGCTGTTGACCATAGCTAAGAAAGGCACAGCATGCTGATGGGTCTGACTTCACATATGACTGCTAACTAACCTCAAGTGGGCCCTTAGTTCTACCCCATAGTCCTGCTCCAATCCATGTCTAGTCTTCCAGACCACCAAAATTCACTCCTATCTTTTTTTCTTTCAAATTTCTCACAGCCTCTTTCCTATTCTTCCTCTCGACTGATAATCACCTTACTTCCTATTCATTGAGAAAAAACACACAGAAGAGATGTCCGCATGCTCCCACCATCTTGTCTGCTGGGTACCTTTCTGATTTCTGCCTATTGACAGAGCCTTCTCTGTAACTGTGGGTCATGCACCCCTGCTCTCATGCACAGGATTCCATTCTCTCTCAGAGTCAGTTCTCTCTCTTCTACGTCAGTAGGTCATCCCTCTCTATTGAATTATTCCTAGCAGTGCTCGAGTGGGAGAAGGAATTTTTGTTTGTTTTGATACCTGTTGTAACCCTAGCACCTAGAGTGGTGCCCTGATCTTAGTAGTTTGTTCCACATATATTTCTTGATAAATTGAGTAATATTTCCCATCTTTTTTTTAAAAAAAAGTTTTATTTTGAAGCCATTCTAAATTTAGAAACTTTGTAAAATTGTACAGAGAATTTTCCTATAAGCTCACTCTGCCTCCCCTTAATGTCTCATTTCTCTGCTTCCTTTTAAAACATAATTCCTTATACATTTTTTCCTGTACTAACTGTCTCCATCGTTTCTCCTTCCATTTTCTCTTAAACCTACTCTAATCAGGCTTTTGCACTTTCCCATCCCCAGCTCTACCAAAACATCTTTTATCAAGGATGCTAATGACTTTTATGTTGATAAATCCAATGATCAGTTCCTGTTTTCTTTTCTTCGTTGATCTAGCAGCAGGTTTTCCACCCAGTTGATTTTTTTCTTCTTTCCTTCTCTTTACTAGTTATTTCTTCTTGGTCTTTCCTACCTCTTCCTTTCTCTCTCTCTTCTCTTCTCTTGACGGTCTCATATTTGCTCGTGGCTTTAAATACCATCCTAAATGTTGATCCTCCTAATTGTGTACTTTTAGCCTTGATCTTGCCCTTGAACTCTAGATTTTTATTCTCATTATCTATTTGACATCTTTACCTGTTTATTAAACTTATGTTGATAACAGAACTCTTCATTTACCAGTTGGAATGCTAATGACTGTGCGTGTAGCCTTCCCACCTCAGAAAATGGTGGTATCTTCTTCTAATTGCTATCCCTGAAACCTTGGAATGTCTTTGACGTATTCACTTTGCTCACACTGTATATCATATATATATATCAGCCTATCCTGTTGGTTCTTTCTTTAAGATACAGACCTAAAAACATGATCACTTCTTCTCATCTTTCTTACTAGTACTCTGGTTCAGGCCATCATCATTAACTCTTGAAAAAGCCTTCTCTCTCGTTCCCAGAGTGGTTTATTGTTTGCAAAGCAATCTTTATTTTACTCTGAGTAAAAGCTCAGGACCTAACTATGGCCTAAAAGCCCTTCCTTATATTATATTTTCTGCTTCTCTCAGTCTGTCCCTGACACAGTCTTACTAGACTCCCACCTCATAGCCTATGTATTTGCTTTTCCTTTTGCATGAAATGGCTTTCCTTTATATATCTGAGTGACTCAATTCTCTCTTTAATTTTAACGTCACCTTATTTGAGGGGCCATCTTGACCCCTTTATGCTAGATAAAGGAGTACCTTTCCACTGTTGCATTCTACTACTTCTTTTTCTGCATACTATTGTGCTACCAGAGTATATGTTTTGTTTGTTTGTTGCTTAATTTCCTGTCTCTTCCCACTATACTGTAAGCTCCAGGAAAGCAAAAATTTTATATGTTTTACTTGCTCTTGTATTTTTGATGCCTATCCCAGTATCTGGCACATCCTAAGCATTCAGTATTTGAATGACTGAGGTGAGCAATTGAATGAATGAAATATGTTGCATATTGAGATGAGGAATACATAGAACAAGTTTGGTTAAGAACAAGAAATCAGATGTACTAGATGTATATACTGATAAAGAGGCTCTGAAAAAATATGTGCTTGACTAAAGTAAAACTGACACAGAGGAAAAGAAAGAGTGAGGAAAAGAAAGAAATAGCCTGACTTAATACCTGATCTCTGCCATTCTAAAGGGTGATAGAAATATGATGTTTGTTTATTGAAGGTGTTTGACCTTCCTGCTTTTGTACATTTGCCCCTAGAGATGTCTAAATAATTTTAGCTTGCCTGTCTATGCAGGATTATTTATGTACACATTTATTTTTTCACATGATTTTTATGAATGGAAATTCTGAATCTTAATAATTTATTATCATCTTTGAAATTTAGTGATATTTGAAGTTGTAGAATATAACAAAACTTATGGGAGAACAAAAACTGCCCGATAGCAAATTTATATTTTATATAATAAAATTTTATCTATCTAATAAAAATCTACTTGATATTAATATATTGGAAGAGTGAAAGATCTTTTTGCTGAAGATCAATATCAAGCAATTTTTTTTCCAGATCAATTATAATAAGGTGTTCACAATCTCTAATTAATGTTTTTTACTTTCACTTGTATTTGAGAATTCTAATTACAGTTTTTAATTTATATAACCTACAGGTGTGAAGCATCTAGTCCACACATTCATCCAGTTGGTTGGTGTAAAGAACATAGAAGAACCCTTATTACTCCTCCAGGTTAGTGTTTATTATATGTCTAATATTATTCATATATACATATATAAGAAATAGCAAACGTTTTCTGAAAAGGGCCAGATAGTAAATATTTTTGATTTTGTAAGCCATACAGTCTCTGTCACAACTAGTTAATTGAGATATAACACAAAAGCAGCCATAGACAATATGTGAAAAATGAGCATAGTTGTATTGCAGTAAAACTTGATTTGCAAAAAGAGGCAACTCACCTGCAGGTGGTAGTTTGCTGACCTGTGATGTACCTGAAAGTATATTAAGCATTGGTTTAGTCCTTAACAAAGTCTCAGCATTTGTTTTCTTTGGAAAAATAGGAAATTCTGTTTTAAAAGATCTTTCATTTCTCAAGTTGAAATTCATTTCTAGCTAGACTGTATATTAAGACATATTGAAATACAGAGTCTAACCACAGGAGTGAATTGTCTAAGGCTTTGATGAGTAGTAATATGGATGTATAGGACAGAATTTGAGGATGAAGCCTAGACCATACATGGCAAAAGTATAATGCTCACATTTAAGTGAGAACGTGATTTTTGGCATTAGATTTTTGTTTTTATTTAACCTAGATCAGAACTCACACATTGACTTTCTCTCTCTCTCTCTCTCACTGCCCCCCCCTCTCTCATTCTCTCTCTCTTTTTTTTTCTGTTGTAATTCTTGATTCCAAAATAGATTTTTGCACCTTTAGACTAGTAGTCTCTCTCTGTTCACTAAGTAGTTTTCAGATACTTCAGCTATCTGCTGCTGGCCATAGAGACTTCGCAGCTTATTCACACTCTCTTTGACATGGAACAGTATAACTGCTGATTATAGTCTCTTTGCTTTATGTCATTTTGAGTTTCTCTTTATGTGCTAAAAACAGATTCTGTGGCTCCATCAAAATTAAGACATTGAATTGCTGATATGAAAAGACAGAGTCATCAGCTAACGTAGTGTCACTTGGCTGTTAGGTGGTTGTTTGTGGATGCTCTTGTGAGTAATGAAGGATGCCGTTATCACAGGGAAAGGATGGCTCCTTAGTTTCCTAGGAGTAGTTGGGTTGATGTTACCTGCAGCATGTAAACAGCAGAGACTCAGCTTGGAGCTTCGAAGACTTGTTTCATTCCATTCTAACAGCTGGTTTCATTTTTAGGCCTGTCTCCAGTTCCTTGATACTGTGTGTATCTCAGTGTCTGGAAATTTACTCACTCAGGGAACCAGCCATTCCAGTAATGGGTCAGGCGGGTCCCTTCCACTTTCTGAGTATTCTCACATGTTAAGGGACAAAAGCCTCTGTCCTTTACTGATTCACAGAGCTGTTTTAAAGATGAAAGAGTATTTACATAACCCTAAAGTATTAAAGCAGGACATTGATGGTTTCCTGGCCCTAATGTGGTGCTACCTTCTGTGTCCTGTGGCTTATGTAGTGTTAGGAGCTGGTGAATAATGATTGCTACTATCATCATCTAAATTCCTGGGAGGATTCTTTTAGATTTACCAATTTGACCAATTTGATGTTGATCTTTTTTTTCCTTAACACCTTTTTGGTTATCAGGGATCTGGTAAATAAACAAGGAACCGGTGAACAACAGGTTTCTTCTCACAGCACTGAGAAGGGGTGGTATAAGGCATTATTGATATGAGGCAAATAACCAAGGCTTTGTCGCCTTATGTGAACTTGTATAATTCAGTAGAAGAGAAAATATATAGCTTTTTGACAAATTAAAATTGCACGTTAAAAAGTGCCACACACTGAGTGCCACTAACTGTACACATAAAAATGGTTAAAATGGTAGATTTTAGTTGATACATTTTTTACCCTTCCCCCCAACACAGTTAAAAAACAAAACAAACCAAACAAACAAACAAACAAAAATCCTGCCAAATAATGAGATGGTTTACAGGGCCTGTGCTGATGTTACTTTGCTCTTTGGTTCCATGACAAAAAAAAGATGTTCTTTCTCTGGTCTCTTTTTTCTGCAGGCAGGTTCCTGGCTTGATCTCTCGTCTCTTGTCTGAAAAGAAGGGACCCTTATCACCAGGGTCTCCGTAGGCAGCTGTTCTTTTGAGAGTCTTGCTACTTTGTGCATCAGTCCCCTGAACAGCCCTGCTGACCATGCTTATGTTTTCTCTAAAAATGTAACATACCTACAATTCTTCCAAAATTAACATCTTCATGCCTTTTTAAAAAAATTATTTTTATTTTGAATTATTCAAATTACATATTAAGACATACTTGTTTTTTAAAGTTTAGAGTGAAAATAGAGATAAATTACTGTTATCTCTATTAATAGTTTAATAGTTAGTCATTGTCTCCAGAAGAACATTTTTGTCTCTGGGTACGTTCATACATGCATGCATGAACAATCAGATTTAATATCACTTAAACATACAAGATATGTTTCTTAAAATATGTTGTAAAATGTTTACATATACAGAAATGTTTGTGTATTTACTCCCTAAAACTTTTAGTTTGAAACAATTTTAAATGTACAGAAAAGTTGCAAGAGTAGTACAGAACTCATCTATACTCTTGAACTATAGACCCATTCAAGGTTGTCAGTTGTGTCAATATGTCATTTATAGGAAAAGGATCAAGCATTGCACAGTTTTCATGTGTCCCTCTAATCTTCCTTAATTAGGCTATCCTTGACTTTCATAACTTTGTTATGTTTCAGGTTACAGATTAGTCAAAAATGTTACTTAATTTGGGTATGCTTAGTATTTTCTCGTGATTAGACCCAGGTTATGCACTTTTGCCAGAAATATCTCAGAAACAATGATGTGTTTCCCTTGCATGCTCTCAGGTTGCACATGATTTCAGTTTGTCTCATTACTGGATGATTTGTACCATTAATTGATCAAGTTGGTGTTTTCCAGGCTTCTCCACTAATATAATTTTTTTTCTGAGTAATAACTTAAGAGGAGATACTTTGAAATTGTGTAAATGTCCTGTACTTCATCCCTGTATCACTTACTAATTTTCATATGGAATTATTCTCAAAGTTGCTGACTAGTTAATTTTTCTTATTTTATCATTCCTTGTAGATAATTAGTTGATATTTTTCTACAAAGACTAGCTTTCTTCTCATTTATTCATTCAATTAATTTATACCAGTGTGAGTCCATAGATTACTATTGTCATTAGTGGGTTATAATCCATTACTAGCATTATTTATTTTCATGTGCAGATTTTCTCAGATTATGGGAAATAGGGAAATCATGATCAAGGTGAAAACAATTTCATTATTACAAATAGTTCTGAATATGAAATTAGTTTAAAGTTGTTATGTGTAATATGAACATAATTTCCTATGTTATAATGATAACAATATTTCATAATATTATAGGTCAGTCTATAGTTTTCACTGTTGATTTGGTTAAACTTGATAGGATTTACTTTCTTTCTTAGGTTACCCAAATGTGAAACATTTTTCTTGGGATAAATACTTAGAAGAAACTAATTCTTTACCTGCTCCTGCAAGAGCTTTCAAAATGGTAAGATAATATATTTACAATATTTGATTAATTTGTGTCAGTGATAGTGCTCATTAATTGAAGTTTAAGAACAGAAAGAAATGGCCTGGTGAACTGGAATAGGATTGAGAGGGAAACAGAAGATCAAAGACGATGTTTTAGAATTTTTACATTTTTGAAAGCCAAAATTGTTACTGCGTTTTTTGTTGTTGGCATCTAAAAAATACTTCTATTTAAAGTCTCCTTGGAAAATAATTCTGTTTGAGTCAGTGTAGAGTAGTGAGTTGTTTGTACATCAGACTTCTGTTTTTTTAGCTAGATATTTTAAAAGGTCAGTCAGGACAAGACATTGTTTTTTAGTGAAAATTATATTCAGTAATTAATTTGGATTTATTTATGGTAAGCCAAGATGCTTTTTTAAAATTTTATTGCTATAAATTATCATGTTTAATTACCAAAATGTGAGGTAATCTGCTTTTATTATAGTATCTTTCTAACCCAGGGTAATTGCTTCTTGCACATTAAGATTAAAAGTAAACCTCATTTCTGTGCAAGGGAAGAATAAGAAATGAAATGTGTTCTTAAATGTTTTCCATCTAAAATAGCTTGCTTTATAATTTATATTTTTTCATGAATATAAAGGAAAACAAAGATATTAAATATTTGAAAATATTTTAATGTGGCATAATTTGTCTATTTTAAACGCTTTTCTTTAAATGATCCTTTTGTGTATAAATTGCTAGGATTTTTAATGATAGTATTAGTAAATATGGGCCCAAATATAGAAGGAAAAAACAACAGAAATTTGTAAAAGAAAAATTATATTGCATGAAAAAAGTCACATCAAGCAATGTGTTTGATTCCAACTGATAGTAAATTCAGAATTTAAAAATGAGTAATGTTTCGAGTTATGCCATACTTACAAATTTTTATTCAGCTCTCTAACTTTAACTTAGGCTAGTCCAAAGAAGAGCTGCATTGCATTTTGCATTGAACTGAATAAAATTACATCAATTACTATAGGTCTAGTGTCACCGACATCAGAGAAAACTTAAGATTTCTCTGATTTGGCTTTTAGATGTCTTGTATTGATTGTTTTGTATCCTGTAAATAATTTTCACACTTAATTTTCAGAGCAACACTTTTATTAATACCCATTTTACAGAAGAGGGATGTGAAGTTGAGGAATTTAAGTAGTTTATCTAACATACTAAATAATCACCTTGCCTTCTACGGCCTCTATAGTTTTTCTCAGAGGTTTACAACTTTTCTGATGAGTACTAAAGTGCAGGTAGCTGTAGGTCCTCCTTTACTGAATGATTCTGTCCTGCATGTTTCTGTTGCTAATTTTCTTTATCAAAAACTATTTTCTGTTTTCTGCTCTCATCACCTCTAATCTCTGTTTCTCATCTCTGCCATTTTAATGTTCTTCTCTGTTTTTAAAAATAATATTCATGCTTGTTGATTTTTGCCAATAAAAATAATGTATGCTTGTTGATTTTTGCCAAGACACTTCTAACTAATAAGAAAACAATTCTTGTCTTACCTATGGCTCATCAAATAACCACAGTATTTTAAATTTCATCTTAAGATCTTTTGCTCTCCTTTTGCTTCTATGGCTAGGTGATCATGCCATTTCTGTTGCTTAAGAGTTTGGCCTTGTGATGTAGGATTGTGTTTTTTGATAAGGAGGGTAAGGTCCAAAGCCACTCTGGGAACCCAAAATTTGAAAGGCTGTTTCTTTAAATAGCTCATTTTTAAAAAAATTTTAAAATTTTTCATTCTGTTTTTATGACATAGAGCCCACTTCTTCTTCTAAATCTCACTGTATAAAATATTTTGTTATGGCAGAAACCTCCACATGGATTCCAGAAAAAAATGAAGCTGGAAGTCATAGACAAAAGAAATCCTGTGTTTATTAGAGTAGCAACAGTTGCAGACACGGATGATCACCGAATAAAAGTAAGTTATTTCTGCCATGATTTTTTTTGCCTTCTGCTAAAGACATCTTGGATAGACACTTTAAAAGATATTTAATTTGTGAAGTCCTATAATTAAATTAGTAAAAACAAAAGAATATGCAAATTAAGTTACTATGTATTTTCATAAGTCAGTATTTATTTTTTCTTTTAGTCTGTGCAAGAATTTTTCTCTTTAATTATGAACTGACTTTTAATATGCCATGTCTACTTTTTCCAAATGTACACTCAATATATTAAAAGTCATTAATTAAGAGAAAACATCTGACATAGATAATGGAGAAATTTCCTTTGAATAGAATAACTCATTCTATAATGGTATGATCTTTTTTTTTAAAAGAAAAGGTCAATTTTTTTTTCATGGGTTATATTAGATATAAACGTTTCAGAAGACCATGCTGCATTTTAATATAGGGCAAGTAAAGAGAAATAATTTTATGAATAAAATCAGTTTTTAATTAGAGTTGGGTTGATAAAAGCCAAGTACCTCTCATAAAGTAAGAAACAAGAAGATGGGTTCGGTTTATGATGTCCATGTGGGCGAAGTAAAAAATAGCAGTTCCAGCCAAGTAGACAGAAGTTATCTCTGTTTCTGGCTTCTGCATTAACTTCACTCTCAAACCAGAACAGTATATGTTCTACATACTTCATAGGATCATTTAGAATTTCTGTTAGGAATAATAATAATTATAATGACAGCCAGATGTCAGATTTACATGGTGTTTTACAGGATAACATTTGTGGTGATAACCATGTGGGAGATTTATGTTATCATCATTATTTTATTGATGAGACTGAAGCTCAGAAAGACTAAATGAATTCCTTGTTAATTGTGGGTAGTGGCAGAACTAAGTCACAGACTTAAATTGTAGGAGTTTAATTTTAAGCTTTTTTTTAAAGATAATAATCACATGTTTAGCTATTTCTAGTGAGATAATGCATAAGAAAATAAATTATAAAATAACATGGAAAACCTGTGCAAAGGTGGTATTTCTTTCAAATAGAAATTTTAGCATTTGATTCATTATTTTTAACATTATATCATTATTTAATATTTTAGAAATTTTATAAATAATGGAAGGTTTACGTTAATCTTTTGCAAGTGTATTTTCTGGTTAACTGTGCTTAGTAATAGAAGTCAAAGCAATCAGAGTATTTTAAAAGTAGAAGTATTTTTTTAAATCTACACCAGTTATCAAAGAAATGTAGAATTAAACAAAATCTTATTTTTATAAATCAAATTAGTCAGAATTGGAAAAAATTTGTGTTTTGGTTTGAGTTTATGAAAGTGTATTCTCATACATAGCTAGTAGAAATATAAAATGTTTCAGCCTTTCTGAAGAGCATTTTGGTGATAGGCATCAAAAGTTTTAGAATATTGTTTACCCTTTAATTCAGGAATTTTAAATCTAACTATGGGCAGTGAACACACAAAGCAATAATATATACTTTATTGTTAAAAAAAAAAAAAGAATTTTAGTCCTAGGAATTTAGGTTAAGGGAATAACCAAAGAACATATACAAAGATAAAAATTGCAAAGAGAAAATAGCAGTGCTTTTTATAGTATTTAACATTGGGAACAACCAGAGCAGGATATTGGTAAAATAAATTACCCTATATTTATGTGATGTTAAATGTTTTAGAAGAATATTTAATATTGGCAAGTGAAGAATTCAGGTATTTATGTATGGTATCCAGATTGTTTTTTTTTTTAAGAATATATGCATAAGCAGTTATAGAAATAAACATGTCAAAATAATGACAGTCTTGTCTTGGGATGCTAGGATTATAAATGATTAGGTTTTTAAAAATGATCTGGTTTCAGGAACACATGATACTTTTATAATTTAAAAAAATCCAGTACCTCCAATTTCACATATGAGAAAATTTTGGCCCAGGAAGTTCAAATAACGCATAGACTAGAATCCAGCTCTTTTTACTTCTGCTTGAATTATTTCTAAACAACATCCTGCTCGATCTTTAAAACCCAAAAAAGAGCTGGCTATCAGGTGTGTAGTTGACAATCATCTTTTCATAATTAATGTAGTGAATTTCCTAGCTAAAAACAAACCACTGAACAAATATCTATGGTTTTATGCATTCTAAACGTTAATGAACATGTGACAATGACTCAGTTTGAGGATTCAACACAGACTTCTGAGATATAGAAAGCTTTCAGCAGTAGAAGTTTTTCTAGTAATATGGGAGATAATATAGTAAAAACACTCATTATCTTTGTCATGAAAGAAGAGGAAAAATAGAGACTAATTATTAGTATGGCTTAAAATTTCATATTTCTCAGGAATTAAAATCAACTCTTAGTAAATAAAACCAGTTTTTCAAAGTTACATGATATAGAATATTTCACACCATGAGTGATCAGATTTAAATTTTTTCTAACTTCCATGTATTTCATTAGATGCTGGTCTAATTGTACTTCCTTAGAGATATTTATTCTGTAATTTTCCAAACCTTATATTGAATTTTAATTACAACTGATTTTTTTTATTTCAAGAGTTTTTAAAAATATTTTCTCATCTTTTCCCCTTTCCTCTTTTAAATGGCATCTTTTTATTTCCTAAAGCAATATTGTTTTTTATCTGAGAATAATAGTAATAAATTTTCTTCTGTTCTCTGCTTATTTTTTCTAAATTTCCTTTTTAGTTAGTTTGGCCTCTGCTTTCATGTTGGAGACTCTCCTGAAATTCAGGTTCTTAATTGTTCACATTTAAAAAATGGCACTCAAAATTAGCTATTTTCATGTGTGGGACTTATCTACTATTGGGCTTCACTGTAGGGTAAGAAACCAAAGAGCCATCTTTTTCCAGGGAGATCCGCATTTGCACCATGTGGATCCTTTCTCTGGAGCCTTTCAGTTTCTGCCATCCCCTCCCTTGGGAAGGGTGAACTTGGCAGTCACTAGGTGGGACAAGGAGAAGGACCAGTGTTGGAGCATCACTGACTCACTTAGTCCCAGTACTTTCCATCAAGCACGTCACCATTTCATTTTTGTCCTCAAGTTCAGAGCCTCCATAATTATATTTCTCTAGAAAGCAAACCTCTACTCTTGCAGGATTGTTGAAGGGACATTTGCCTTGATAGAAAGGTGGGGAAGTGGATTTAAAGGTCTAACCACTCCATATTCAGACTTCGAGCTATCTTGCCAGTTTTCATACCCTCCTCCTTAGCTACCTGCTGCCTCCAGATTGAGTCCTTTTTAGGTTTTGCAGGGTGAACTGCTTTGCTTTAGTCCTGTGCTTCCTCTGTAACTCATCAGGGTTGCAGCCCACACACTCTCCCAGTAGGTCAGCACTTCTTCCCCTGTTTTCGCCAGCATTGTCGTTTCTTACCTATCAGCTGCTTTCCTTTTCTGTTTGTCATTAGGGGTTTATACCTCTTAAAGCTTAACTTTAATTTTAGAAGTGAGCAGAGATAAGCACCTGGGTCCAATGTGTGTTTTATTGAGTTGCCTTTTATATGAACAAAAAAAAAATCCAACCAGATCATTTTCTTTAAAAGAAATGGTGTGCTTTCTAAATCTTTAAATTGTCTCTTACATGTATTAAGTTTTTATAAAGGGTCAAAATTATTCTTCGCAGTGAAGAATATATCCATTTTCCTAAATTAAAATTTTAAATATGTGGGAATTAAGTCATTCATACTATACTTTGATTTATAGTATATACTTTTTAAGGATTTTTATTAAATAAAGCATCATTGCTGAGTTGCTTTGTATATAATTGTATTTATAGTGGATTATTTCTATTGTAAATATTTTGTATGTATTTTGTATATTTGTAGAATTTTAAAAAATATTTCATGTTGTGTATTTATGGTTCTTTCTCTTTTGTTCTTTGTTCTATTTCAAAATAGTCTCCAGCAAGAGTAAAATTATTACTTAACATTACTAGAGTGTCTGATTTTTTTGTTTGTTTGTTAAAAATCTCTTAGTATGCCACCAACTGAAGTAGTAAAAGTTAAAAAAATAAAATGAGACTATATAAACCTTAATAAAAATTATTTCATCTGAGCTTTTTCTCTTTTCAACATTCGTAAGTAATTTCAGGTTCACCAGTAATTTTGGTGTGTATCCAGGGTAGAAAACCATTTAATTGTTAGGATTGAGTTTGTTTGCTATAGGAAGATTACTAAATTTTGTAAAACAGTTATTTATCTACAACAAATGGAACATAAGTTATTTTAACATTAATTTCTGTGTGGAAGAAATGGAATTCAAGAATAGCAATATTGGAAAACATTGGAGTTTCCTATTTCTAGTAAAATAATCACTTGATGATTAGCTGAGAATTAGAATGCTTTAAATTTACTGTAAGACACTATGTGACTAATTTATGACTAAGTATGACTAATTTATGGGTAGCATTGATAGTATAAATTGATAGTTTCAGAAAATTATAATGAATTTTATTCTCAATGTTCTTTAAACATTGTTTTTGATCAGAGGAAAGGAAAGGGTTATTTCAAGTTAACTTAAGTGCTGCTATAATATTCAGTGTGTATGAATGATGAACAATTTTATTTTGCATTCTTGAATTGTAGGCCTGGTTACTCCTCCTAATTAGCTGTGTGATTCTTTCTCTTCTTTAAGATAATGTCCATGGTTTCTTCCAGGTCGGGAAATCTATGGCTTTTAATTCTAGAATTAAATGATTTCTAAGCTTAAGAAAGTGGATTCTTTGCAAAAACAGTTATTTTGAGCCCTTATATGTGTACTTAAACAACTGTGTACTATTCCATTATTAAATATACCTTTATTTATTTAACCAGTCTCCTGATGATGGACACTGGTTGTTTTCTACTAAAACAGTGAATTGAGTTATTGAGATTATCAGGTCAAAGATGATGTATTTTCTAAGTGTTGATTGTTACTACAAAATAACTCTCCAGAAATATCTCACTAATTAGTACTCTCACCACTTCTCTATGAGAAACCTATTTATTTTCATACTCAACAGCTCCAGGAATCACCAGAATACAGTATTTTTACAGGTTGAAAAGAAAAGAGCTGCATCTTGTGAAAACATTTTAGTTTTTTAGTTATAAATGAAATTGTATTTTTTTACATTTACTAACCATTTATATTTATTTTTTTGTTTGAGTCATTTGTATGTATTTTCCATTTTTTTATTGTGTGTTCATTTTTTATATTGATATATAATGTTTTTATATGTTAATATAAAAATATTGTCATATGTGTAACAAATGTGTTTTCGGATTTCTAGTAGGTCTTCCATCTTGCTTGCAATATTTGCCACTCTGAAGTTTTAAATTTTGACGTAGTCAGATTGATCAGTCTTTTATAGCTTTTGAATTTGGTGTCCTGCTTAAAAAGGCTCTCCCACTTTAAGATTACCAATACATTCACTCATTCATTTTTCTAGAACTTTTATAGTTCAGTTTTTATGTTTTAATTTTTTTTATCTATCTGGCATCTACTGTCTTGGAAGGAGTAAGAGATTCACAGATTTTAAAAAGGAGATCTAGATGGCAAACTTTATTTTTTAAAAATATACATATATGTACGTGTGTGTGTGTGTGTGTGTGTAGCCTTTTAGTATGTACTTTCATCCCAAAAGATAAAAAAATATGTAATACTTAAAATATAGGTAGCTGACTCTTAGTGACCATGCCCAAAATACCAAGTGTCCTTTCATATGGTGGCCAGTGAAGATGATAGCACTGACCACTGTGTATAACGTCTTTGAAAGATATTTTAATTATTTATAAGAAAAAAAATTAAAAGTGCATTTGATGGAGGGATAATATTGTAAACTGGGTATATCTAATAAGGTATTGAATTTTTTTTAGCATAATTCTAGGAGACTTGAAATTTATATGAAAAGTCCTCTTACCCCTCCATTCTCCCCTGCCATCCTCTCTCCCTTTCCTGACTTATGCATTACTTCAGTGATATTTATTGGGTATTTGGTGTTGCTCCTATGCAGATGTTATATATTCAAGTTGCCTATAGTATTGAGAGGTATGTGATATATGTGTAGAAGTATTGCCCAAAAATTGCCTTTGGCAAGACATTTATTGATGGTTAGGTAATTTGAAGATAGGTCAAAAATGCCTCTCTTCTCAGAGTGTGAATGATATAATTTAAATAATTGAAACACTGTATTTGGTATTAAATGTAGTATGTAAATTAGAAGAGAATGAAAATGGTTATAGTGGACAGAACTTTTACTATAGGAATTTTTGGACATGACTTATACTATTAATTTCTTTTTGTTATCCAGGTTCACTTTGATGGCTGGAACAGTTGCTATGATTACTGGATAGATGCAGATTCTCCTGATATTCACCCTGTAGGCTGGTGTTCAAAAACCGGACATCCTCTTCAGCCTCCTTTGAGTAAGAAACACAAGGATAACAAAAATGTTTTCATTTTCTTGTATAGTATACTTAGTATTTTTTTCTTGCTATTCTTTTTCTATTTCTCTTTCTACTGTACATTTCTTCTCTATGTAATTCTTTTCCCTCTTAATACATTTTTAATTACCTGGTAGTCACAAAAATACTTTTTTAAAAATTTAATGTCTGAAAGAATCAGGTGTGTATAGACATTCTTTTACTTTTATTTAGAAGTAATTTTCACCTTTTATAATTACTGCTGAATTTTTGGAATATAATTTGTAAAACTATTAAAATTTAATTCATCATCAATATGCTGATAGTGATTTTATACTATAATTTGTAAAATGTTACCATTGGGAAAAACTGAGCAAGGTATGCAAGAGATTTTCTTCTGTATTATTACTTAGGACTCCATGCAAATCTACAGTGACCTCAATAAACATTTCAGTTAAATTCAATTTTTTTAAAAAAAAACTGCACTGAGAACTTGACTAAGTGCTCAGGACAAGGGAGGGTATGAAATGTGGAGATGGGTGGCTTGAATGAGATCCGTAATTGTTCTTTTGTATTTCATTGTGTTTGAAGTTTTCATAGTGTATGAGTATTCATATCTAAATTATTTTATTTACTTGAAAAAATATTTAAAATCTCATTAATCCAGATTTTGGTATTGCTAGAATTGGTGGCATTTTGAAAATGTTAGTTCAAAGGTTACTATTTTAATATTGAAGTAAGATAAGTAATATGAACAAAGTCATAGAAGAAAATCTTTAGAAGCAGAAACTTTTAAGATATTTATTATTAGGGATTTTTTTCTTCCCTATTCTGATCTCAAACATCTGACGCTTACAACCTTCTGGTTAACTTTATGCTCCTTATTTTATTTTAATTTTTTACTTTGTCATAGGCCCTTTAGAATTGATGGAAGCTTCAGAACACGGTGGATGCTCAACCCCAGGATGTAAAGGGATTGGCCATTTTAAGAGAGGGAGACACCTGGGCCCTCACAGGTATGTAGTACCTCGCTCATGAGGGGATTTCTTACATGGTCAGATAGAGGGTGCCTGTCCCTCGTGTGTGCAAGGTAATGGTTTTCACTTATACTAAATATATATGAACTAATTTTAAATTCAGATCCAGAGGAATTGTGGTTACTATGGTGATCCTGTAAAAATGAAGAGTCTATCTGTAGTTAAATCTTCTAGGAAAAAACACATTCATAGTTTAAAATAGATTTACTCTAGCTATTTGGCTTTTCTTGCCAACATGACTAGTTGTACATACACTTCATTTCTGAAACAGTTTGGGCAGACCCCGTTAGAAATATTTGTTTGGTAGAATACTATGTGATTGAGTGACTCAATTTGAATAATGAGAAGTGAGATTATTGTAGATTAGCAAAGATAACAAAAACCACAAGTAGTATAGTCAAAGATGAGAATGCATCAGTCAGAATGTGTTTTTCAATATATTTCTCTTACCCCTAAGTAACTTAAAAAATAAACCGAATTTGGAAATTTGATATATTGTCTAGGTGATTTGAGGGTCTTTTTAGATATTTAAAATTTTTACTGAAATACTGAGAAATTACTGTGATTTAAGTGGGCTTTTTAAAGAACAAAACCATCATCTATTTAGGTGTGTATAAAAATAACTTGTCAGTGTAAGTATTCTAACTGCATCTTAATTAGATTGCCCAGTAAGAAAAATGATTCCATGTTTATCTAGATTGTGCAGGTGCTGAATCTGTGCCTTTAAAAATCCTAAAGACTGCATTACCTGTTTCTCTGAGAGTTAATAGGAATTGTAAAATTGGTGTGATTATTTTCACCTTTATACAGTTTCTTCTTTCATTTCTATAATCTTCTACAGTGCTGCTTATCTTCTTTTTGCAACACTTCTCCTGAGTTATTTTTTATGAGGTTCAGAACGTTCCAGAGTAAAAAGTTTGAACATAGAAAAAATGGTTCTTTTTGCAGCTATCCATTTAAAAATCTTTTTCGCCATTTGTATGATTGCAATCCAAAAGTTATATGATTAATTTAAACTGAGTCAAAAATACTGCATCTTAGAAGTTATTTCGCATTGCCAAGTAAAGGCAACTGGGTTATTTTCAGACATTATGTAAATCTAAATGCCAGAAATATCTTATTAACATGCTGAATTTCCATTATATATTTATAAATTATTTTTTTGTTCGCAAATATTTTTTGAGCAGCAGGTTTTTTTCCAGAACTAACATTTTTTCAGCATTTATTTACTCTGCCAGGTATTACACTATTTTTTTTACATGTATTGGATATCCTTCAAATGATACTATAATATAGAACTATTATTTTCTCCAAAATTTTGATGAGGCCACCATGGCACTAAAAGGGGAAGAGGCTTACTAACTTGCCTAATTTACAGTTGAGGGAGAAACTGAGAATGGCAGCCAGTCTAACTCAAGGGTCTGTGCTCTTAACCATTTCCTTCTTACTGCCTCTCAAGGTACCACTCAATGAATTAGTCACAGACCCAACCTTCAGATATCTCATGAACTCATATAACTGTACAAGCTGTACATAATTTAATTAAAATATAGATATAGATTGGTAACTACTATTGAAACTTTGACACATGTACACCAATGAAGAAAGAAAAATTTTTAAATAGGTCAGTACTGACATTTTGTTTTTAGTATGCAATTGAAAATTTAAAAAAATACATATGTATATATATATATATATATATATATATATACACACACACACACACACACATATATGTGTGTGTGTATATATATGTGTGTGTATATATATGTGTGTATATATATGTATGTATATATGTTTTTGGTCTTCTGAGAAGAAAACCCACCTTACAGCACTGCCCGTAATCTCTTTAGGAATGCTTTTTGTCTGAGAAGAGAGGTTTGCTTGTCATAGCAAGGTCTGTAGTGACAGTCTTGTCCCCTTCCTGATGTCCCTGGCTACTCTTTAGGACCGCTGTGGTATGCTGTGGACCTCTGAGGGTCCCTCAGCTGTGCCACACCCACTTTACAGAGTTTCAGTGTTTTATCTTCAGAACGTTTCTTCAGAGATGCAGTATTGTATTTGCTAAAAGAAGGGAATAATAATGAGGGCAGTCAATGAAGATTTTATGGGAAAATGTGGTAAAGAAATCTCTTAGTATAATTGGAACCATAGTAGAGAATCACTCATTTTTTGGAATTAGAGGGGAAAAAGTAGATCTTATGGCATAAAAAACATGCACTTATAAAGAAACTGTGTTTCTTTCCTTGTCACACTTAAGACATAACTAGCAGATCTGTATATGTCTAACTGGAGCCTCAAGGAGGAGGATGCAATTCAGACAAGTAGTGGGCAATATCAGCTCCAGCCCAAGTCCTATCTTCCTTTTTTTCAGCCCCTTCAACTGACTTTTCTTAGTCATTCTGACCCAGATCTCTGATTTTCAGCATTCAAAGCCCTTTACCTGGCAGGATATTAATCCTTAACGGGCACAGCCTGTTTTCCATTTCATTAGTAGACTAGTGGAATAGCTGCTGCATCATGGATATTCTTTGAAAGGTTCATTTCACTGACACTTATTTTTGTCCTTGCTGAGAATGCTGTGTTTAGGAAAATGTAATGAGAAAATTCTCTTTGGATTAATTTACTGAGAGAGTACATAAATCAAAACATGCATTCTTTGCTTAGCTAACAAGGAAAGTTTTTCTTTTAGCAAGAATAATCAATTTTATGAACACATAAGCAAAAGCCTGTTTTGACTAGCATTTATTGTTAGCATCTCTGAAAATTTTAGTAGTGGAATTTGATCTAAGTGTTAGAATATGTTAGAATATCTCAACAATGAAGTTTGAGAATTTGATGTTTTTAAATGTTGGAATCTAAATGATCACTAAATGAGTTGGATATAGATATGGTGTTCTCATCTCCAGGAATACTCAGTAGCTAGATTGCTTGATTCTCTTTCTCTCTAAAAAGGGAGCATTAACATTGATTGTGTCATGCTATTTCTTTTTACTCATTCATCCATTTTGTCTACTGAGAGATCAAAGAATGGGAGGAGTTTAAAGGAAAACTAAAGTTACATAAAAGTAAATATTCTACACATTTTAGTGTCTTCAGAAATAAACCTCATGTAGGATTTGATCCTGGGGAAATTAAAGAATTAAATTAAGTAGACAGTGTTTCCCACAACCTCTAAAAGATATTCATAAAGTCCATGGAAAGTTTTAAAAATGAGTAACTGTGAACACATTTTTGCAAACTATGAACAACATATTAGTTCAGCATCCATCCACCTGTCCGTCCATCCGTCTATCTGTCCGTCCATCCATCCAATCCATCTATCCATCTATCCATCCATCCATCCATCCATCCATCCAACACTTAGTGAGTCCCTGCCTTTTGCCTGGTACTGGGTTAGGTGATGGGCTATACAGAAAAGAGGGCCCCTGTTTCTGAAGAGCTGTAACCAGTCTGGTATGAACAGATTTTCATAGAGGTGTGAATGGAAGCACTCAGAGAGAAGCATCAGCTTTTCCTGAAGGGAGTAGAGAGCCTTTGTAAACAAAGTGTATTATGCAGTTTTAAATGTTTATTTTTGCTAATGGTCTTTTACACAGGAGGAGTTATTAGTCATCTTATTTTAAAATAATAATAATAATAATAGATAAGATTTGTTGATGACTTCCTGGGTTCTGGGCACTATTTTAGGACTTATGTGTGTTATTTAATCTTTACAGCAACTCTGTGAAGCAGGCACTGTTCAAATTCCTATTCTACAGCTGAAGAAACAGACTTAGAATGGTTAAGTAAGTGGCCCAGATCAGACAGTGGCAGAACCAGGACTCAACCCAGGCTCGCATGGCACTGAAGTCTCTACTCTTAACATCTAGGCTCTCAAGCAAAGCACAGGCCTGAGGGAGTCTGCCTCTTATGTTTTATAGGTTTTTTGTAATGACAGTGTGAAAATGATTATGTGAGCACTTAAAAAACTGAAATGTTGCCTTATTTAAATAAAGGATTTTATAATTAAAAGGGTTTTAAAGGTAGTATGGAGCAGTGAATAAGATAGTCCTTCCACCTTTCCTAATAAGCTGGACCAGTCTTTATTAGGAAAAACTGCCTCCTTAGAGGGCCCAGAGGAGCAAGTATTTGTATATATAGCCGATAGGAAATTATTTGCTAGTAGAACAGGGTGCACCCTAATAAGCACTGGTGGTTTTATAAAGTTATTAACTTTTAAAACTGCATAGGAACTTTATATTTTAAAAAAAGGAAATTGACACAGAAGTTAATTATTAGCTTGTTGTATGTTAGCTGTATGACAGCAGCATCTTTCTAGAAAACAGTACTAAAAGACAGATTAATTATCGTGAGTTAAGAAAAAGGAAATTCTTCAATATTGCAAGGTACGATGAACTGATACAGTGTAATGGTTAGGAATCAGCCAGAGTTCACGATGTAACTGCCAATAACTAATTAAGTGACACTGAGCACATTCCTTTTTTTTTTTTAAAGCCTCCACTTCTTCATTGATAAAATCAGCTTTCAAATCAGAACAACTTACCTGGTTGTGAGAATTAAATGAGGCAACGCAAGTATAGCATTTACTTAGCCTGGGTCATGCATTCCATCCATGGTCATTATTTTGTTATCCTCATTTTACAGATGAGAAAACAGTCTCAGAATTTGCCCTTGCTCTTTGCCAAGTAACTGCTAAAGCAACAGACAACACACTGAGAACCTGGTTCCTGAGTTCCATCTAGGGCATTGCCCATTGCTCTGTACATATTCCATCTCTTGAATACACTTCATTTGTGGTGCTTGCCCCCCTTTTTTTAACCTCCTGCCATTTCAGGAGTGAGCTGGTTTCCCTCTCCACACTATAGTAGGTGTAAGAATGAGAGATATGAAAACCCATTTGCCTTTTCTGGTGATTCAATGGAAAAGAAAGTAGGCTCCCTTGGTAGATCATCCTGTCCCATCAGAAAATTCCTGCTTGGAGGGCTGCAATTATTTCCCCTACTTCCGGTTGAGAGTTTGAAATTCCTCTGAGAGGAATATCGAAGAACTAAGTTTCATTCTGGCCTGTGCTCTTACCTCTCTCTGAGCTGCCTGCATTTACAGATGGCGATCTAGAGAGAAGCATTCTTCCTTCACTTATTCAACAAATTTATGAGGGGGCTGTTGCGGTCCTCGTGGAGCTTACCAGTCTTCTAAGTTGTAACTGTTCATTGTCGTGTGCAGCTGGGAACCTGGCCCCTCTCTGCAGTCCTGTGAGTCTTCCCAGTGTAGGAGTGGTGGGTGCGATTAGAAACAAGACTTATTTGCTTTCCTTTTCATATCTGATAAAATTCCAAGGTAAATAGGCAGACAGTTATTCAGTAATTTTGAAGCCAGGTGTTTAACAGTGAGTGAAACGTGATGGATATTTGCAGTATTCTAGGAATAACTGCATACTGTCTATGTCAAAAGAAACCAAAAAATATATTCAGATATTGTTCTTGCTGTCAGAAAATATAAGTAAATAAATTTGCAATAGAAATATGCAATAGGAAGAAAGAATATAATAGAGTCAATGATGACAGTGATCCTAAGACTTGGTTACATTTCCTTTGTCAAACAGAATCAAGAGCAGCAGGAGGAGCTAGTTGTGTTCCTCATCCGTGTCTCACCTCCACCTCCCGCCTGCACCAGGGAAGGAGAATTCTTTGAAGTTGACAGATTGGTTTAAGGCACTTTTATTATGAGGCAACTCTTAAGACATTTCGTATTTTGCCTGAAATCAAGACTAGTGTTAGGTAGGGCTCCACCTCCGCTAGGGGAGCCACAGGGAGCAAGCGGCTCCCCTTCCCCAGGCTTGTGGCACTTACAGTGTAGGCAGAGGACCCAAACGCAGCCTAGCACATGTCGCTGTCTGGGCCTTCCATCCTCAGGAGTGATGTGAAGACAAGTCATACCTTATGTTGGTAGCCTCTGTGGAATTGAGGGTTGGGTGAGGTATAGAAGTGGCCGAGGGTCACCTAAACTAAGGAGAAGAATGTATGTTACTAATATAATTTGCCTAAGGTACAAACCATTTCTAAATTTAAGGAGCTTTCCTGAAAACAGAAGGGAAAGATAGGCAGTTAGTTGGAGAAATTGATGGTGTATTGAGATACAGAGGCTGCCCAATTGTTCTGGACACTGGAAAGATGAGGCCCAGGCACAGAGTACATTGACTAAATGTTAAATTAACAACTAGTGACCTAGATTTCCTTATGCTTGGGTAACAGAAATGATCCCCAAATGGTACCTGAGAGACCGACCAGTGGTCATTGATAGAAAGGAAGTGAGTTAAATGGGTCATTATCCAAGTTGGCCTCTGGTCCCTATTTATAATATGGACAGGATCAGCTACAGATTGCTATGTGCATTTTCTAGGTTATCAAGTGCACATCTGGACCTGGAGACAGGAACATGGGGGGACCTCCTTCCTTTGGGGACAGCAACAGTTAGAAAGGAAATTAAGTAGCAGCTGATGACCCTTGGGCCTGGACAATCACTTTAGGAAGCAGGTTCATTCCACTCATCCATCCATCTCTCTCTGTCTCACCTCCATCACCAGCCCTCCTACAATGCCTTAAGCATTTCTCTCTGGGGTAGATTGTCCCCGGAGATGCGCACAGGCCCTACCCTTGGACAGTGTAGACAGAGTTCTTGGGTGACTGTCACTTACTTCTAAAGATTGCATCAGATTGCTTCTAAAAATCTGGTGCAAATCATAATTTCTATCAGAATATACTAAAATTATCTTTTAAAGGTAAAATATTTCATACTATATGTTTAACCATATGTATATACATATATAAATACATGTAACATAATCAGTTAAATTCCGGAATTTTATATTCTGTAGCATGTCATTGTAATTGGAAGAAATAAGTATGTTGTAATGGGAATGTTTTCTTTCTCTCTCAATCTTTTTTTTAGTGCTGCCAACTGTCCCTATTCAGAAATCAATTTGAATAAAGACCGCATTTTCCCAGACCGCTTAAGTGGGGAAATGCCTCCAGCTAGCCCATCATTTCCAAGAAATAAAAGGACAGACACAAATGAAAACTCTTCATCTCCTGAAATAAGGTAATTATGTGATAATACTAGTGTTGTTTAGACGTAGAAAGAGGTTTTCTGTGGTAAAAAGAGGTTTTCTGTCTTAGGTGTTTTATATTCTATGATAATGTTTTCTTGAACATTATTGAAAATATACCTAATTTAATGTGAAATGATGGTTGGGATCAGAGCACTTGAACATTTTTTTAAATTAGGAGGAGGTGTTCTAAAAGCATATCTAAATCAGGCAGGATTTCTTCTTCATATTTTAGATGAATTTGCTTGGTGTTAATCATACCAGTTTGTATTTTGAATGAATTGATCTATATTTATATAGAACCATCCTTTATAAGAAAGATGTCAGACTACTTATAAAGAATGGACATTATTTTTTTTTAATGTTCATTATAGAAAGTACTTGCATATATATTATTTCAAAGAACTATTAAGATGTTAAATGTACCATAAGCTCAGTCATTTAATTTTTAGTTATTTCATTTGTAGAGTTTAGTCGGAATGTTTAGCCTCAGTGGATTATATTAAGTAAACAACTAAGTTTTGATTGACATATCTTTATGTAAATGGTCTGTGCCCTCATTTAAAACTGAGGAAACTACTAAAAGAAAGAGCAGATTAATAGAAAAGTGTTCCTTAATGATTAAGTATTAGAGTTTATTTTACTGAGTATTGTGAAACCTAAGGCAACATAGTTCTTTATTTTAATATTTTATTATTGCCATCCTTATGGATGAACAAGGTGGATATTTGATTTACCGTATCTGATTCTGAATGCGCACAGCAATGTTATTGGAGTAATGACATTTTAAGTATCAGTATCCTAGAAAAGCAGTTTTGCCCTATGTATGGGGGAGAGCTGTAACTTCATCAATTGTCAACGACAGTAATGGTTTTTTTTTAATCCTCAAAACCATGACTAATATAACATAAACTCATCTACTCAGCCCAGTTCCCTAAAATGGAGGTGTGTCACTTGAAATTTACTCTTAAGATAAATAAAAGTCTTAATTCACATAATAGTAATTACAGATACAGAGTTCATTGAATCGCATGGTGATAAGAATACCTAGAATTTTAGATTTCAAAAACCAAGATACTATTTAAAATATCAATAAAATTCTTTGAAAGGCATGTAGTACCATCTTGCAGGCATTTCACTGTCTGAGCTCAGAGCCAGATACCTGGGGCCAGAGTCTCCTCAGACCACAAATTGGCAGTGAGTTTGGATGATTTCTTTGAGTCCTTTTTAACGTAGTTCATGTAAGAAAACAGTAATTTTTATAGTGGCTCTAACTATTCCAGTGATCCGTCTCCGGTGTGATTGTGGCTCTTCATGTCATCACAGAGAGATCTTGGACGTTTTAAGTTTTCTATACTAACTCACCACCCATTTCATATCTAAATACTTTTTATATTACATAGATTTTTAGCTCATACCATCTTTTGAATCAATGGATTCCAACCTTTCATTATTTCTCTGTGAATTAATACTTTCATATATTTGTCGTAAAGTTTCTCCAAGTGATGTGCATTCATGTTTGGGTGCTGGGATTTGGTAAATGAGCATCACATTATTTAGGATTTTAAAGGCTTTTTTCAGATGTCTTCTCGGCTTATACAAGTATGTTTAAGAAATGATTATAGGCATCATAATATTCCTACCTAAATACTTTATTATGCATACTTAAAAATTTTTCCAAAATAGCCAAAATAATATAGATTTACTCTTTTAAATTTCTTTCTTTAAATAATTAAAAATTGGCTTTAGATTATTTTCCTTATTTTCTTCTCCAGGCAGTCTCTGGTTCTCACAACAATTAAAATAACAGTATTTTAGATATAAGTGATCATGGGTACAAATGTTTAAAAATAAAAGAAAGGTTGTTAACAAAGTTCATCTTATGGCTTGGGGTTGGTTGATTTAAGGTAGAATTAACAGGTTAGAAGTTAAAGTTAGCTAGCTCTCTACTATAAGTGAATCTGTCTGAACACATTCAGTTCATATATTTTTTCATTTTAAAAGTAAACACAACATTTGTGGATTGCTGATTTCTTTAACCTGGACTTCAGAATGAAATAGTGAGCTGTGCAAAGCTCCGAGAACAGTGACTAATAAGTAACAAGCCCTCAATAAATGTTAGTTTTTATTAACGTTGTTGCATTTGGTTTACAATATTCCTTTTATTCCTGGGAAACAAAAGAAAGACTGGCTCATTTCTTTGCTATTCCTAGGTTTAACTTTGAATAGAGCACTCAAAACCAGATGATTCTCGTATTACTTTTTGTCTTCTTTTCCTGTAATCACTACTCCCGTGAATGTAATTTCCCACTTAGTATGTAATACATTTTCTTTACATCATTCTAAATAATTTAGTAAAATTTGGTTGCCAGACTATTGTTTTTTTTCTTTCACTGCATTTTGGCACAGCAAGAGACAGTTTGCACCACCAGACCCTACGACAGAGATTTGATTGCAGGTGGTTTACTCAGGAGGTGAGGAAAATATCAGTAGGGGAGTGAAGAAGAGGCAAGAGACTGGGGACAGGAGGAGGACAACAGTAAAAGCTCATTGTCACACTGGTTACCACTGTGGATAGCGGGAGCACAGTCCTGCTGGGAAAACTCAGGGAGTCTGTGTAAAACACACATCTCAGAGTTTTCCCACATAAGGATAAAGGAGCTGAGCTTTTAAACACCAGTTCCCTTCAGTCGTAGAGCTCCAGAGGCTGCCAGGGGAGGAAGGACATGTTAGTTCCACAGCACATCTACCATGTGCACAGCAGGCAAAACATCCAGAGCCCAGTTTCATCCTGCAGGAAAGCAGAGCAAGTGAGACAGGTGGGGAGTAAGCTGTGCACTGAATTAGGAGTAAGTGTCCAGGGAACATGGGCTGGATGCTGACAGTGTTTGCTAAGCCATCTCACTTACCATTTCACATGCCAGTTACCAGAATGAGAAATAAGCTGGTGTTGCTTTTGATCCAGGAGCTGACATAATATATAAATTAACACTGTGAGGAAGATGTATATCTCTTTCATGCCATAAGCATTATTTTAAGGACCAGTTCACAGTCCACCTGCTCAGGATAGACTCACGGACAGTTGATGTTCCACTGCAGTAGCTCCCAAACTTGGCATCACATCAGACTCCTTGGGATGTCTTTAATTCAGATTTGGAAGCCTAGCCCACTAGAATCTTTCAAACTAGAGCCTAGGAGACTGCATTTAAATAATTCTTTTGGGGGTATATTTCCCTGCTTAAAACTTTCAGTGACTCTCATTCCTCCCAGAATTTAGACGCTAATTCTGAACATGGCCTACAAAGGCCTGTGTTATTTGGCCCCTGCCGAAGTCTCCAGCTTTATCTCTACCACTCCCTCTGGTCCTCAAATGTCCTTTCTTGCTGCCTAGAACCTCCATCCCTTCCATCTTGCAGGCTTCAGATTAACTGTCATTAACTTGGAAGCTTTATCTGGTCCACCAGACTGTAGAACAAGTTTCACATTACGTGCTTTCACATTACACATCCTGACACTATTGACAGTTTTTTGTAAATATTTCTTCTGAGTCTGTTTACTCCGTTTGATGATAATCTCCGTACAGGCAGATATCTGTCTTCTCTGGTTCTCTGAGACACCCCAGCACTGAGCACACTACCTGGTGCACAGTAAGGGTATGAGGCGACCTTGGAGTCATTCATCAGCCTTCAAAGGAGCCACATCAATTATGTAACCTACGAGGCAACTGCTCTATAACCTTTTTGTTCCAGTAAAACTGTCTCCTTTCTCACTTCGTTAGATCTCCACACCAGATATCTGAGGGATAATCATTAAACAATGTGGCAAATCCTCCAAATATATATCTGCACTGTCTAATAAATTAGAGCAGTGCTTCTCAAACTGTCTTGCTTAACTCCTGGCCCATGTAGAAAATGGTACCAGAGAAATGACATTTAAATGACACACCAAGGAAAAGGATAGGGATGCCTTCATGTGAGTAGATGGGGACTCTGGCTTCTGGGAGGATTACAGGGATCAGTATCTGAGAATTCAGGGCATCCTACTGGGAACCTCTGCCCCACATTAAGAGATGGCTCTCAATTTGTTTTGCATTAGAATCATCAGATGCTTGTTAAAGACAGCTTTTGCATACATACCATCTCCAGACATACTGATTGAGGAAATGTAAGGTGCATCCCAGTTCATTTTAAACAAACAACCACCTAAGTGATAAATACAAGTGATCTATATAAATCATTATTGAATATAAAGACCCTTCTCTGGAATAATAATTCACAGTGCATTAGCAGCTGGAGAATGTCAGCATCTATCTCAGAGTCTTATTTGCATGAAATCTGTTCTACAGCATGTTGTAATTGTTTTTATATTAGGTCCTATCTCTATTAATAATCAATATTTCAAGCTCAGAATTAATGTTTTAACCACAGAAACACAATAAGGCATATTTAAAATACCAGCTAAATGCTTATATTACCTTGCAAGGCAAGCAATGAAAAAATTTAGCCTGTTCAGTTCATTATGAACCATTAAAATGGTTTTCAAGTTGTAGGACCAGTGTTTCCACTCTGAGAATCATAGTTGTAGAAGTTGCAGCTATCAATTCAGTTTATATTTTTAGGACGAGTCAGATTTGCCAGTCACACCAAGAGCCAGGCTGTACCCTTGAGGAGAGCCCTGTTAAACAGATGGGAAGACAAGCTAACATAAGATATGATACTATAAATATAAATAAATCTATTTATTTTGCAAAACATCATCAAGGAGAAAAGCATAATTTAAAGCCAAAAGTTCTAAAAGATTTCAAAAGTTATTAGGAATCTTCAGGCCCTGAGGGCTTGGTGTTGCTGATTATAGAAAGTCATTTCAATGACTAGGCATCCCTTGGCTTTGTAAAAAGCCTTTTCCTTGATGGGTGACCAGATATGGATTAGGAGCTGTAGAAGCTTTAAAATATTCCAGCTCTTGGGAATCTGAGTCAGATCTATGCACTTGTTTGTATGCACCTGAGAAAAGCTCAGTTTTAGTTAAAACACTCTCAGTTCTGATGCCAGCTGCTGTGACACCAAGGCCACCATTCAGAGTGTAAGGAAGAGATGACTGTTATTGTGTGCCTGTGGAGTTGCTGGAACAATATTGTATCAAGGTCTTGCTTTACCTCCTCGAATAGAAGCAATTCCTGACTCAGGAGACTCTTTTACATGTAGTAGGAAAGCAGTGGCATCGCCCCTCTTTTTCACAACATGCAAGTCATGTGGTCTCACTCTTCTTACGATGCATGATCTTTCTTTTCCAGATCTCACCTTATTGGTTAGGGCTTTTCATTTAATGTGAGAGGGTTGCTTAAGTTAATTGCTGAATTCGTTTTTCTGGAGTGTTTTTCCTTGGCATCTTGGTAGTACCCACCGTATTTACACATGGTATTTATCTTCACTAAAACATGTGTCTTATGCTAAATTATAGTTTAATAGGTTTATTAATCAAAATGTTTTATTTTTAGTCATTAAGTAAATAGTAAACCATGTTTGCCTCTCCTGGGCTGTGTTTTATGTAAACACTATTAAAACTATTGCTAATGTATCTCAAAAGGAGTTTAATTTTTAAAACTCTTTATTCAACTGTTAACTTATAGATGTAAAAGTTTTAATCCCACTGGTTTTATTTGCCATTTTTTCTGTATCCCTTTGGAGATGGTGATGTCCTTATCCTGAATTGTTCAAGCACAGTCTCCTCTTCATCCAAGTACTCTTTTATAACACTCTAGTATAACCCACCCAAGGTTCTCATTCTCTCTCTCCTTTTTTAACTGTGAGTGACCTCAGCCCAGAAATTAAGGGGGAAGAAATGCTGGGTACATGCTAAGAACATCCTTTAACATTTGAAACAGCAAACCGTACATGTTTGTTCTCATGAAATTCACCATGCCCCCAGTTGTTACTGGGGAATACAGGTTACTTTTCAGTGCTAACAAGGCCCCTATAAGACTAGAATAAGCTGTTCTGGAAGGAGAAAAGTGGGGTAATTTTAAGCTGCCAGACAAGCCAAATTCACGCTGGATTTTAGAGATGGTGGCTGAAATCTCCAAATTGAAGCAAAATCTTTTGTTGTTTAATTTTTAAGTATTTTTTTCAGTATTTTTTTAACAAACTAGAACTGATTAAAACATAATTGGCTAGGGATTGTCTTAAATGAAAAAAAAATAAATGTAAAAATACAGTTTGCATTCAAATGCCATCCTGTTACTATGTATTTACTCTTCTAATGTTTGTTTGGCTAATGTTTACAACAGCGTAATTAGAGTAAGGATAATAAGACATCTAAAGCATGACACATAATTACAGAGAATAAGAGAATGCTGACTCATAAAGAATACATTTTTCTATTTGAGTGGATTCCACTGTCTTAATTAAATGCCTAAAGAATATTCTTGAGTAAAATTTTAGCTATGATTATATTTCAATTCATGTGAAAGAAATGTTGAAATGAGCTGGTTCTTGAAAATTCTAAAATCCCAAGTGAAATTGCTGTATTACAGTTATTTTTCTAGGTGTTTTTACCTGCATTAGCTCATTTAATCCTCATAATGCCTAATGTGGGATATGGGCTATTATTTCATCTCTGTTCTAAACACAGAACCTCTCTAGGTTACACACTAGTAAGTAGCAGACCAGGGTTATAACCAGGGTTATAAGCAGATTGGCTTTATTCTGGCTAGTAATTGTTACTCTAAATGCTATTTTAAAACTTGACTATAACTGATTAGTTAAAAGAAAACAGTTGTCAGTAGATAATTTTATCAATACCATATAGTTTTTAATAATAACTGCCTTTAATCATACTTCCGCTTTAGTCTTCCTTTGTGCTGATTACTTTCTATACATTATTTTATTGAGTCCTTAGAACACCTGTAAGGTAAAGTATTTATTATCCTTCTTATAGATGATGCAGCTGAGAACTAGGGAAGTTAAGTAACTTATTGAAGGTCATTATTGAAGTAGTAAGTAGCAGAGCTAAAATTTGAATCAGATCTATTAACTTCCAAAGATGTACTTGTAACCATGCCTAATCAGCTTGTGTCACCTTCCCAAAGAAAAATGTTGATCAAGAGGAGAAAATAAAGGAGTTTTATGTAAAGCAGAATTATATTAAATACAACATAAAATAATTTTGCTTGTCATTTTTTTAAAGGAATCTGTCAAGAAACATATACTATGTTCCAGAGTATATTATAATATTATCACAAAGTTTTGACATTCTGATATACACATATTTTGTCTGTCATTGGAAGACTGTGCTATTAGAATAACTTTTTTGCTTAGGAAGTTGAAATCCTAGGTCAAGGATTTCATTTTGCCTAGAGAGAGAAATCCATCACAGCACCTGTTCAATTTGAATTAGCAGTGAAATTCTTAACCTTATAAGAGAGAGAAATATTGGTTGCCGAAATTGAGAAAACAATTTTTATGTTAAATAAAATACAATTCATTCTTGACCTTACCAATGTAAGACAGTTTGAAAATTAGATTATAGCACAAGAAGGCATGTTCTCTTAAATTAATGTAAGAAGGATTCTGTACCTTCATATAACAAGGTACTGTATTCTGGAAAAACACAAGGGTAAAAACCAAATAAACATCGAATCTGATTATGGATTTTGGTATAAGACTGGGTGCTACACTAGCCCCCAAATTGGGGTTAATCTCTTTAAGTTTCAGTGGATGTAATAATAGAATCTTCTTCTAGTGATTCTTATAAAATACTGGGCATTTGAGAGCTCAGCCAGTCTTTCTAGTCCATCGGTATGTTCTTAAGAACATTAACTTTTCTTATTATTAACTGCTTTCACATTTCTGGATGTGCTGATTAGTATTCTGTTTATGTCAGTGTTTCTGTTCATCTATCTATTTCATACTGCCAGTTTTAATAGACTGCTCAGATTCTCCCCCACCTCTCCAGCTAAAGGAAACATCATGTAGAACCCCAAGGGGCTTAGTCACTTTTAATTTTAAGGAATTCGCAGAATCAGTATATTCATTGGAAGTAAAACATTCAATAAACATTTCTTGTGGAGTTCTTTATTTGATTTGTATTTGGTAAAAATAAATATATATTCCTGAGTTATATGGGTTCAATTTAATGAAATATAAGTTAAATTAGGGAAAATAAAAACTGAACATGCTTCAGAAATGAAGCAACATGATAAAGAACAGATAGCTTTCATTTTGCTTCTCTTTTGAAGTGTAGTAGAGTGAAGAATTTTAGGGGTCAAAGGTCTTATTTTTTCTATCTCTGTTTCCTTCTAGAAAATTATATTTCATAGAATAAGTTATTGTCATTGTATTTGGGCATAAGAATATAAAAGAACCTTCCTCATTAATAAATATTACTTTAAAGGAATAATGCTTTATTAAAACCACAAAAGTATAACTTTTATCAGTAGACTCTCTCAATCAAAAACTGAAATATAAAGAAAATTCTAAGACAATTTTAGCCTTTGGTCTCATTTGTCTTTTTTTTTTTTTTTTTTTAAGAACAAATCATTCATCAAAACTTTTAGGGAATCTGTATTAACCAATAATTAGGAATTTATTTTCTCTGACTCAAAAGTGCCAGTTTTAAGTTATACAACAGTGATGTATGATTGTTTCTAATATTAATATAGCCATCCACAAACAACTATTTTTGGTGGCCACAATACTCACGGGGATTGATTTGTGGACTCAGAGAATCATTTTCAATTTAATATAAAGCAAGTTTAGAAGATCACATAAGCTAATCTTAGCATAGTAAGCTGATTTTAACATGCAGTTACTAAGTATACTTCTGCACTGCTTTTACAAACAGGACAGTTTTCTAATATAACTTCAACTAATGACTTTTCTCCAGATATCAGTGATTTTCTTATATTTGTTTGTACTATACCTCCATCTTTTCATTTTCTGTGGAGTAAAAGTCTTCATGGTCATTTAATTGATTTCTCTTGGAAAAAAAATATTTGTATTGCATAATAAGTGATTCTTCCCCATTCTTAAGTAATAAAACATTTTTCAGCAGTTGTTGTAAATTGTTTTTAGTATAAACTAAGCCCAGGAGCTCACATTCCAATGAAATTTCATATGTGTCCCTAGAAATGCTCTAAGAAGTAGAGAAAAATTATTTATTGTCTGTTTACTATGTTAGATAATAATGTGACATCATTGTGTCACATTATTATAATTTCAAATGGAGAATAAATTAGTACCTTTGTAAAACTATAAAAGTCCTTATATTTTGTTGGGTATCTGGTTTTAAATGTTTCTTCCCTTTTCTTAAAACTTACCAGTAGAAGTATGGTCTGGGTCTTCAAGAAGCTCAGGATATATTTGTAAAGGTAACAACACTTATAAAACAATAGACCACTGTGAATATACAGTATTATAAAGTGTTAAGGTGTGTAGACCAAGTATCATAACCTAGATAGTCCCAGGAGATTACAAAGTGCGATGTATTCTCAAGATTAGGTTGAAAACTTTTTAATACCTGAAAGTTAGCTTTAAAGAAAATATAAACAGCTTGTGTATGGTTCCCTTTAAAACCAGTTTTTGTCCCTGACTTAAGGGGAAAGCTCTGAAGTAAGATCATTGTAATAGATCCTTTCTATTTTAGAGCATCCTTGTCATGTTTAGATCAGCATTAGGTCATTCCTAGGCAGGAGGTAGCATCAGTATTTGACCTGATTAAGCCAGAAGACGCTTCCTAGAATTGAGTTTGATTGTCCTGAGCCAGTCTCAGTCTCAATTCCAAATCCTGGTGAGTAATGTATAATGAATTGATTAAATGGTATGGATTTTCAGAGCATTTTCTTTAAATCGTAGTCTTACCAGACAGTGTAAGTAAAATTACTGATGAATACATGTCTGAATTCGAAGATGAATTATTCAATAGCTACATTTCCCAGAATGACCTTCCTTAATAGCATTTTTAGCTTTAAAATCTCTTTTTCTGAACAGTACATGAAAATTGATAATGAGTAAAATGGACATTTAGATGTTATTAGCATTGATTGATTCCTGGTAGAACTGAAAATTCTTCCTAAGGTTTTAGTGGTACCATTTGTTTTTAAATTTAAAAAACAGTTGATGAGATTTGGTACTGAACCATTTTTAAAAATGCTTCTATTACAAAATATTGAAATGCTTTTTCTTCTCAGAGACCAGCATGCTGATGATGTGAAAGAAGACTTTGAAGAGAGAACAGAAAGTGAAATGAGAACATCACATGAAACCAGAGGTAGCCATAATAATCTTATATTGTTGATGGATATTACTATTAATACTCAACTATCAGAACTTACCTGGAATATGGTAGTCACTTTTGTATTAAAGATAAACTTCATTTGGATGGTTTGTTCCATTATCACAGACAAAAAAAACTTATTGTCAAGAAAAAAATATAGAACGTAATTCATAATGATATGAACTTACCTGTGACCTATATTTATAGTCTCACATATTTGTACAATATTATATGTAAAGTTTGGGTAAAACATTGTATTTGGTCATCATCATACATTTTCTGTGGTATCATTGATGGCACTCGCCTCACATTCTTTAAACTCATCTCAATGTTTATTGATATCCAGTTAGAATTAATGTGGTCTTCATCTGATACCATAAATGAAAAAGAAAATCACTTGAACAAATGTTTTAAGTTGTACTAGAGAAAGTAATGTGTCTTGCATCTTAAAAAGACATGAAGTCTTAATTACTGTTAGTCATAGTATAGATTATATTTATAACTTACACATAGCTATGTAATTATTATTTATTTTTTTGTAAGAAAATGTTGGCCTGATTATGAGTTTAATGATTGTCTCTGGGGACTTTGCTTTTCAAGTATATTTTTTCATTCAGATTATCACATAAGATTTAAGAATGGCACCAAATGACTGACTGTAATGACCTATTCCATAAGTGATGCTTTTATTTCTGTATCTGATTTTCATTAAGCAGTAACTGATGATTAATTTAAAAGTTATATTCAGTGCTGTCTTCAGCACGCTTCATGGTATTTAATTAGTACCTTATGCAAGAGCTACAGATGGTCGGGGTCCGAATTCCTGCTCTGCCACCTGCTGTCTGTGTGATCTTGGACATTTCACAGAACAACTCTCAGGGCTTCTGGTTTCTCAGTTTTCCAGAAGGGTGATCTAGTGACTCCTCATAGAGTTGTCATGGGGATTAAGTGCAGCAACATTTGTAACTTGCTTAGAACATGCCTGGCACACAGGCAGGGCTACGCCATATTTGCTTATTTTAAATGTTTCTTATTTACAAAGAAATAAAAATCTTTAATATATGAAGGTTTTCTCATCCGAGTATATTGGGTTCTTAAATGAAGCCTTCATTCTGTCTTTGTGAAATGTGGTTATTAGCATCACGGCCTTCATTTTCATCCCAGCGTCATTTATTAACAGTGTAGCTGGCTCTGGGCAGTTTCCTCTTATGTAAAATTGATGCAATAATAGTACCTACATCATTGGATTATGAAGATTAGATGCATCAGTGGTTGAAGTATTAGCTGCAAGTAGTAGTAGTGGTGGTGGTGGTGGTAGTAATAGTGGTATTGTGAAATAAATGTCTTTTGAATAGAATTACCTGATTATTGAAAGTTCAGAGAGATTCAAAGTAAAATCTTTTAGATTCTGATCTTTTCATTTGTTTTTGTTTTTCATCACTGTCTTTATGGTTGGGTGATCTTTTTAATTTTATTAACGTATAGTTGGCATACAACATCATATTAGTTTCAGGTGTATTAACAGTGACTTGGCACCTATATACTTTACAGTTGATCACCCTGGTAAGTCTAGTAACCATCTGTCACTGTACAAAGTTGCTATGATATTACTGACTCTAATACCTGTGCTATACATTACATCATTACAAACCCTTGACATGCTTGTTTTATAACTAGAAGTATTACCTCTCAAACCCTTTCACCTGCCACCTTTCCCTCTGGCAATCATCAGTTTCCTCTCTGTATCCCTGTAGACTCTGAACTTTTTAAGGAAGTAATAGTTTGATAATCTTCTCAGTTTCTTTCTGACTTTGTGATCTATTTAACCTTTATTTGCTGAGCCAATTTTGTTAATTTTTTTTTCTGAAAGTAGTCTATTTAGTGAAGCATTTCAGGTTTATTAGCATGTATGAATGGTGTTCTCTTTTTGTGTGGTAGTTTTATGTCTTTTCAAACTCTATTTTTGTCCTGTCTTTCTTGATTAGAATTGCCTGAGTTTTTCTGTCTTACTATTCTTTCCTCTTTTTTTGTATATTCTAGAAACATTGCTGGAACTCATGTATAATTCTTAATTATTTATCTCACCTATAAAACGTATAGTTTAATATTCGTGTTTTACTTATTTTTTACTAATGAAAGGGAGCTACATAACATAAGTTGCTTTGACAATTTTTGCACATATGTTCCTGAGGGAGAGTCACCTATTAATAACTCATCTAATTTTAGCCTCCTGAAATGAGTTTGATTACTTTCCTTGTTTTTCAGACTTCTGGAATATTTTGTATAAAACATTCATAAAATTAATTTTATCTGTAGTGAAATTATGTTATGATCATGTTTAGCTTTCATTCAGTATCTTTCTTATCTTTAGATTTTCTTTTGATAATTTTTCTAGATTCATTCCGTGTGGAAAAGATTTGAATTCTGCTTTCTAACTTTATATTTACCATTTAATAATTTATTGATTGTCCCTGGCTCCCATGGACCTTCAGTCCAAATTGAGCTCTTAGGTGTCTGAAGGCTCCTGTATCTTGGTGATATTGGACATAGCTCAGATCCTAGTCCCTAGGTAGAGGTGTTCACTTCTTTCTGTCCCCTGCCTCTCAGTTCTCAATAGAGCCATGACCCTAGAAACAGGCGTTGAAAGTGTTTCGTGCAGGCTTATTGGTGAATACTCATGGAAATAATACCTGTGAGAGGGTGAGAGAAGCAGAATTGAGCAGAATAAGAAGTGGAACTGTGATATATTACAGCAGATCCCATGAAGAGCTCTGGGTGATAATTTTAGAGTTATCCTGAATTCAGGCAACAGAACCAGGCCTTCGATCTCTCTACATTGATCAGCCCTTGGATGTTGGCTGAGAGTGGGTCATGTCCTTGGGCAAGTAAGCTCCCTTTGGCTTAGGATAGTTGCTGTAGGGGAGGCAACTCTGAGCCATCAGCAATCAGTTGGTAGGAGAATGAATGTCTTAGTTCTGAAGGGCAATTCGGTTGACACACCATAGTATCTTCTACATCCAGCCAGTTTGGTCTCTGATTTTCCTTTAAGAAAAATGAAACAAAACTGAAAAACAAGCCAAACATTCTTTTACATAAGTGAAGTTAGGCCAGCCCAATTCAGTCCAATCTTTTGGTTTCAAACAATGAACCTGGCTCCTAAATTCAGTTATTTTATTATCATTATTTTGTCTGAGATGTCATGAACTCTCTTGATATTTTTTTCTTTTGACCTTGGTTGTCTTTAAATCCAGAAAACTTTGCTCAGTTATAATTATTATTTCTGCTCTATTCTCCTTTGTTGACTGGTAATACATATTATTCTAGGTTAGATCTGAAGCTTATATTTAAAATATTTAACAATTGGTTTGGCAGCCAACATTGGACAGGACAGTTAAAACAATTGTTATTCTTATTGCTGGAGCAGAGATTGGAAGCTGCCCGCTATACCATGAGTTACTCTTAGCTGCTGGATCATAGAAAGGTTCCACAAAGGGAAATATTTTAGTATTTTCACAACTACATTTTTTGATGTTTTTAGACCTGTTTCTCAAGTTTAAATCTCTTACTCGGCCTCTTAACTCTGTGAAGTCTACTGTTTACTGCTTTTAACATATATTTTAACACTACAGCAGTGGTTTTTATCCTTTAATTTCCTGCAATTGGCTTGTGGTTTAAATTTAAACTCTTGTATTCCTGGGAAAGGTATAGTTTTGTTTTCTCATGGAAACATATTCTGTCATGGGTGGCTGATATGCACAAAGTTGAATTTCATTTTGTAATGTGCTAGATTCTCACTTGAAAGATCAGTCTTGCTGTTTGCATAGCAGTTGGTTTGTTATTTTGGTTGTTACCCTCAAATATCTTGCATGCCTGAGTTAAGTATCTTGGAGATAATTTTATCTACATTTTCTTATGCTGCAATCCATTTATTTTATCCAATCACTGTTATTCATCCTTTTATATTTAGTCACGAGTTACTAACTCCATTTAATTTTTTTTTTTTTTTAGTTGACAGATGTATCCCATTTCTTCTAGCTTTATTTTTTTCTACTTTAAGAGCATATGTTATAGACCTATGGACCATTAACCTGAAAGGGTTATTGACTCTTTTTCATTTTATATCCAATACACACTCAGTGATATGCCTTTTAAAATAGGAATAATTTCTCCCATTTTCTGAGCCTTTATGTCAGAGACTAGGATAAGCATTTTTTAAATATTATGTAATTTTTACAAAAATATTGTTACATCGATATAGCCAAGATTATAGAGCTGGTCATTGGCAGAGCAGGAATTTGAATCTGGTTTATCAAACTCTCAAACTCACCCTCTTGACTATACTTTGTATTAGGAAGCAAAAGATTCAGGATCATTTTCTGATGCTGTCCTTATCATACAGTGTGGCTTTAGGCATGTCAGACCTCCATTTTCTCACCTTAGGGGATAGCCACCTCCTAGCATTGTTTTGAAACTAAAATGAAACAAGGCAGTTGGAGATTCTCGTCTCACTTCTGTCACTGGCTTAAAGGAAAGGGATTATAATGAGTCAAAACAAGAGGTCAGTGGTAACTCATGTATGACTTGTCAATTTCATATTATTCAGATTTGGAAATAGGTAGAATGGGATCAAAGTCTGAAAATCCCAAGAAACATGATGGGTACTTCTTTCTGGGACTTGCCCCATTTGGTCAGCCTACTGAGCAGTGTTTCTACTGGGCCCAAGTGGGAGCCAACCTCCAGGTAGCAGGCTCTCACCCTCCATGGTGGTGAGGACATCTCTTTCTACTAGGAGACTTCATGTTTGGTTTAGCATCTTGATTCTACATGAAACACTGGAGAATTTTTCTTTCAGGATCACCTTTATCAGAAATGTCTTTTTACAGGGGTTAATCTCCTGCTTCACTTTTTCCTAACCCTAAACTGAATCAAGAATTTTAATACCTGTAGTCTCAAACGGAATTGAGAGACATGGTGGGCAGATTAGTATTTGCAAATGTCTACTTTGGATAACTATATTATCTATTTAACTTAATTTCAAGAAAGTCTGCACAGATTTATTGTATTGACATAGCCTTCTACAGTTTCTGATATGGTATAGTGATGAACGAATAATTGCAACATGAACAATTTTCATATAGTATAGTAATCGTAAATAGTAGAAACAGGCGTTTATTATCCATTGTCCAAGTACTCTTGACACTGAGTCAGCAATTTGAGCCAAAGTCTGTTTGCATTTATTTTGGTCTATATCACATGTTAAAATTAAAACTTGGAGTCACATGTCTGTGCAATCCAAGAAATCAAGTACACATTTTACTCAAGTGAAATTACTTCCTTATTTTTTTGGATTGGGGTCCTACCTAACGTACTAGTGTGTTTCCAAAAAGGTGACATGTTCTATGGCTGATAAATATGGCATTTGCCCCATTCATCACAAAATAACGTCAGGCCTCTGGGCTCTAGTCAGTGGAAGAACCAGCAAAAGCAGGAAGAGCTGAAGTGAAAGGTGTGGAGTATGTGTTAGGATTGGAGTGGTGCGTGTGTCTAGTCCTATGTAGAGGATCAGCTTCAAAGACTCACAAAAGCTACTAAGAAAACAGTAGTATCACGGTTTTTAGTCTTCTTTAGAATGGCTCATTTATTTTTATAAGGAATAATGATATAGGAGTCTTAAAAATAAACTGTGAATAATACAACTTTGGCAGGAAACAGAATGAAAATATAATGGAAGTAGAATGAAGGAATGGACAAAGGAAAGTATTAATAGAATATGACAGTTATATAGTAGAGCGTGTGGCTTTGGAAAAGACCGACACTTTCTATGTGGCAAGCAATCAAAATATAAACTATAAAGGAAGCTCTATTTTACTCTAGTGTGGAACTGGAAATCTTACCACTATATAAATTATCTCATAAAAGATTTACAGATACTGTATTTCAGGTAGTTGCTAAATTCTTGGGAATATCTGAAATTAAAGAGTGTTTTTTAAGTTATCTCATATTTATGTTAAACAAAAGCATCTTGTATTCCAGATAGTTTAAAGAACAAAAGAATAAAAACAGAGTGGTACAGGTTTATACTTTTGGCTCATACTAGATATTCAGTAAAACAGGATGAGAATCTAAAACCTTACAACCAATTATACAAGATTAGTTGATGAAATGTATAAAGAGGGACTCTGATGGATTTTACTAGAACATTTGAAGAACTGAAATGTCTCATGTGGGGCAGATACATTTTTCTGTACGTGGTTACTCAGACAGAACTGGGACCAGTGGCTGTTAGCTCCTGTTAGATTATTTTTCCTAATTCAGCAGTCACTTTCTAACATTAAGAGCAATTCAAAATTTAAATTAGGCTAGTTTAAGACAAAAGTTATTAAAGTACTACAATAGAACAGTAGGCAATAAATTTTTAAAACTGTACCACTTATAATAGCAATAGAAACATCAGATAAATAAGAATACATTTAACAAAAGATGCTCAAGACTTTTATATGAAAAGGACAAATTAAAGAGATGTATTAAAGAAGACCCAAAGAAATGGAGGAGTATACCTTCTTCTTGAATTGGGATCCTACCTAACATGCTAGTGTGTTTCCAGTGAGGTTTCTCACCAAACTGATCTATATTTGGTGGTAATCCTAATCTAAATCCTGGCATTTTTTACAAGCTGATTATAAAATATGGGAATTCAAAGGGATAAGGCTAGTCAATCTTGAAGAAGACCTAGATCACAGATATCAGTACACTACTAAAGTGACCATAATTAAATCCTGTGGGTTGCTGTAAAGAGACCAGTGTTTGAGAACGGAGTAGACAGTCTAAAAACATGTTCTTAGTTAAACCTGGCATTGCACTACTGTGGGGAGAGCGGCTCTTCAGTAAATATTGGGTGGCTGATTAGAAATACATGTTGAAAATCATGAATATTGATTCTTAACCTCATATCATACACACATAAAAAATTCAAATGGCTTGCAGATCAAAATATGAAAGGTAAAACAAAGTAGTTAGAGAAAAACACAGGAGACTAACTTCAGGACCTTGGGGTAAGCAAAGATTTTTTTCATAGACATATAAAGCACTAATCAGAAAAGAAAAAATTAAAAACTTTAGTACAAGAACTTACTTATCAAAAGACCCTATTAAGAGAGTAAAAAGGAAGACAGTGGGAGGATATAAAGGTAATACATAGTTCCAATAAAGATTCCTACTCAGAATTTAGTACATAGATAACTTCTACAAATTAGTAAGAAAAATGCAAGAAAACTCAATTGAAAAATGGGCATAAAAACATCAATAAGGTCTTCACAAAAGAGGTTCTTCATATGGCCAGTGAGCATAGGAAAATGTCAGCTCCATCAGGCAAATGCAGTTATAATCACAATGTGATACCATGACCACTAAAATGGTTAAAATGAAAAATGGTAGACCATACCACACGTTGATGAAGATGTGAAGCATTTAACACTTGTACACTGTTGTCTGCATATTGTACAACAATTTTGGAAAACTGGCAGAATTTTCTGAAGCTTAATATACACAAATGCCTTAACCTCAAAGTTTCACTCTAAAGTCTATATGCAACAGAAATACCTACATATGTTTTCAAGAATGTTCACAGCAATACTGTTGGTAATAGTCAGAAATTAAAAACAACTCAAATGTCCATGAGTTCCAAATTAATTTTGGACTATTTATAGCAGTGAAAAATCAAACAACAAAGAGCAAGTGAGGTACAACCACATGCAGAAACGTGGAGAAATCACACAAAAACATGTTGAGAGAAAGAAGCCAGACACCAGAATGTTCATCTAAAAACAGTTCAGACACAGGGTAAAGAATCTATGGTGGTAGAAAACAGGGAGAGATGTGATTGATCGAAAGAAGACACAAGGAGATTCTTGGGTGTGCTGCCCTGTTCCTCTTCTTGTCTGGAGTGTTTTGACCTTATGAAAAATTTTTGAGCTATACACTTACGATTTGCGTACCTTTCTATAAATCTTACTCTTCAAGGATTAAAGCCTTAAAACATTCTTGGAGATACAAAATAGCTTAAAGAGTTCTTAAGAAATTTTTAAGTCTAAACTAGGTAACCATCTGGCAAAGAATTGTGGTGGAATTGAAGAATCACTGTAGCTGAGCTGGTGTGTCGGGGAAGATACACAGATAGGAGTATATGTGGGAGAGGTGTTCTTTCCATGGGCTTTGAGTGTGTAGTTTCCAGAAAAGGTTTCTGTTCTAAAGGATCTTGAGATCATTTACTGACAAGCTCTTAAGTCCAGAATCCCAAGGACATAAAATCATTTTATAAAAAATGACTATTTTAAGAGAGCAGCAGGAAACTACGTTTGGATTCAGATCTAGCAGATAAATATCCTGTAGTTTTAACTTTGATCTCCACAAATGGAGAATGGCAAAAGCATTTGCCTTTCTGCTATTTTTATTGAAATAATTTTATATCCCATTCCAAAAAAGTTAAGTTGGCTATCTAAAAAGTCATTATGGTTAAAATTGAAAGAACAAACCAGGGCTGAGATGAAAGGAGAGAACAGACATAGGGTAAACACATCAGCCAGACTTGAGCATTTGACTTGGCTGTTACTTTCGGACATCCATAGCTGAAAGGGCAACAAATAAAATTTTCTAAGGTGAGAGTTATTTTCCTTGCCACAAAAGCTGAGGCAAATTTCTTACCTGAAATGTTGAATGACATAATGATATGTCTTTAGTGGGTGATGTAGCAAATACTACATAAACTCAATTTGTAGGTAGTGTTTTATGGTCATTGTCAAGTGACTTTCAGTAAAGACAAAGGAAGATATAATTATTCAATGATATGATGTTGAAAGGAATTGATGCTTTAACTAAACCTCCCAACTCATTATTTGGGGAAAATGCATGGCATTTCGGGCTTTTTTTTTTTTTTTTTTTTGCTACTTTTCAGAGAATAATTTTTCATTCGTTTCAATCAACCAGGTGCCCGGGAAGAACCTAGCGTACAGCAGGCACAGCGTCGGTCAGCTGTCTTTCTGTCCTTTAAGTCCCCAATTCCATGTCTGCCCTTGCGCTGGGAGCAACAGAGCAAACTTCTGCCGACTGTAGCTGGAATCCCTGCCAGTAAAGTTTCCAAATGGAGCACAGATGAGGTATTTTTTTTTAATTTTCTTTGTCTGCCAAGGACCAGATATGGGAGTGCTACTCACTTAAGGAATTAACACGATGAATGAATGAGAGAGAGAGAGAGAGAGAGAGAGAGAGAGAGAGAGAGAGAGAGAGAGAGAGAGTGTGTGTGTGTGTGTGTGTGTGTGTGTGGTGGAGGGGGATGGTGTTAATCTTTTTTTCTGAAAAGAATTTTGAGAAAAACAACTAAAACAACTAATTTAAACATTTTGAACCTGTTTGAGCATTGAGCTTCCGACTTCGTTTTTTTAAAAGCTAGAAATTTTTTATCTTATTTTTGACAGGTGTCAGAATTCATACAGAGTTTACCCGGGTGTGAGGAACATGGAAAGGTGTTTAAAGATGAAGTAAGTGTTCCACTAAATTGCAGTATGTAACTTAATGGGACCAAAGCACTGAAATGCAGTGAAAGATGAAATGTTTTGCATTGGCAGAAAAGGAAAAGGATGGGTTATGCTGAAATTGATAAATCGATAGAGTTGTCTAAAAGCAGCATTAATCAGTTGTATAAAAATGTCTTTGTATAAGTTTAGGTGCAAAAGAAATGTTTGTACCCACTTTATCATGCCCCAAAGCAGTAGCACTAAACTCATTCTTTAAAAAAATCATAAAACTTAATGGCATGCATTTATATAATTTATAGCACAGAAAGAAACCAAAGAAATAAATAACATTTTGTTCTTAATACAGGGATATTATTTCTCATTATTTTATTTTCAAACATGATTTTAACAACACCAAGAGTAACTCCATTTGATGCTTATAGTAAGTAATATTACCATATTGCTAAAATAATCCCTTAGATCTTATACATTTTTTAGTAATGTTTATCATAATTGATACTCATTACATTCATTACAGTCTGCTCTTGGAAGATTATTTTAGTAGTTGTTTTCATCTGCCTGTCCAGAAATTCAATATAAGGTATGATTATATGACCTATATGGAGCATTAGAACTCTTAAAGATTACAGCTTCTACTACACTAGAAGTAATGCTGTTCGAGTACAGGAGCCTTTTCTTGCCAGAGACCTTTAAAAATAAGCCATTTGCCTGTCAGCATCTCCAAGAACAGTCAATTATCACTCTGATCTTGGCTACCAGAAGGTAGCAAGAATACGTAATATCAGAAGCCTTTCTCTAGCATCTGCTGTCTATAGTAACAAGCATATACACTTTGTTTGCTCCTTTGTTGAGCCTCAGCTGTTAAGAATAGCACACTTTCAATGAAGAGCATTGCAAGAGTGTCAGGAGAGCTGAGTCTAGCCACTGGTCGCCAGTGTCATTATATTATTTAGATATCCTGTTTGCTTTTAGATGGATGCCTATTGAAATGCACATGGATCTGAGTCTCAACATCCCTTTTCTGATTTATGCCCTTATTTCAGAAATGTTTTTATCTTTTTTCTGGTTAATCTTTAATTGGCAATTATTCAGATTTTGAGTTTCTTTCCTTAATTCCTAAGTGTCTTTGTGGACCATTCTCAGTTTTTATCCCTGAACAGACCTAGACACTTTCAGGGAGCTATTGTTCTTTCTTTAAAAGAATCACATGATATTACCTTTGAAAATGATTTAAAATTTTTAAGAAAGAAAGTTATAATACATTTATTTTATAAATTCTATTTTTGGTTCTCTTGATATCTAAACAGTGCATATGGATTTACTGTTATTTAATTTAAGTAAGATTCAAGTTCAAATTTAAGCGATATGTAATTTCTTTGAATATGTTTTTTCTTCATGATGTATTATCTTTGGAGATGCTCCTCAGGCTCCACGTGTCCTTAAAACTAGATCCTCCTTGTAAGGAGTGACTGATCTTTGTTCACATGTGTCATTTTGTATTCATTAATTCTTTTATTTATTCATCCTATCAATGCTTTGTTAAAATTCCTGCAATGTATATGTAGGAATGTAATGCTCTGGTGAGAAGGCAGATTCAGGGTTAATAGGACATAATCCTTGTTCTCAGATATCTCAAAGGGTCAGCAGGTGTTGGTTTTAGGTGTTAGAAGTAAACCATAAAAAAAAAATCTAAAGTCTTGTAAGTCATCTCTAAATGACAAAGTACAGGTGTTAGCATGGGCTGCTATTTAAAACCGTCCTTGACTTCTCTTTTTCTTAAGACATTTTAAGCTGATCTGTTGAAAACTCTGAGTGTATTTTAAAAATATACAGGGATTCTGTCTCTTCCCTACCTCCACCACCACCTCTGGTCTGAGCCACTGTCATCTCTCACCTGGATTAAGGCAGTAACCTCCTAACCATTGTCTCTGCTCTTATTTTTGCTTCTCTACAATCTATTCCCAGCATAGCCAGGGTGATCCTGCTAAATCATAAGTCAAATCATGTCACCTCTTCATGCATACCCTCCCAATAGTCAATCAGAGTAAAACCAAAATTTTCACAAAATTTTCTGACACTTCATTACCTGTCTTACCTCCTGACCTCTTTTTCCCTACTCTGCCCTTACATAACACTGTCCCACACACCAGCCTCCTTGCTGTTCTTTACATTGTCCAGATACACCCTAGTTCTTCCCTCTTCCTGGAATGCTCTTCTTCCCAATGTTCACTTGGCTCATTCCCTTTGCTCAGATATTGCTTTCTTTAGTATTCCTATCCTGACTATCCTGCTTCAGATTGTCACCTGCCACCACATATCCATCCCTACACCTACTGTCCGCTCATCTCCTCCACCACCTGTTTTTCTCATAGCACTAATTACCTTTTAGAATTAATTACCAATTAATCTACTTATTATGTTTTTAGCTTGCAGACTGTCTCCCACTACAAGAATATAAGCCCCGCAAGGAATTTTTGTTTGCTTACTTGCTTCTTTTTGTTACCTGTTTTATTTTCTGCTATATGCCTACACCTAGAAGAGTGTCTGGAACATAATAGATGTTTAGTAGGTTTTTAACAAGTGAATATACTCATACCTTTACACTCTGAGAAAGACATGCAAAGAGCTGTTGCCGTGACTTCAGAGTTAAAGCATTGGAAAAGAGCTGTGAGTGCACAGTGGGAGAAGTAATGACATGAAAGGCGGGGACCCTCCACCTCCCCTCATCTTGAATTTTAGATCCTTCTCCTTAGTTTTCGGCATTTAACAAGATACTTAATCTTTGGAGTTGGACCAGTTTATATTTATTACAAAAGCAGCAACTGAAAAATAAACCCAGCCACAGACTGCAATGATCACTGTTCTTAGAAAGTACTTTCTCAGTTAAGTTTGCTTCCTCCCAGCTCAGGCCCGTCCTTATGGCCACACATCAGAGCAACCTGTGTGTAACAGGCTATTTGACACTAGCCTCAAGATGGATTTTTTCTTTTCAGTGTAACCTTAAAAGTAATAATCTACCAAAACTTTTATCCGACTCCTAATTTTCTGGCGACTAGAAGTCTGAAGAAGGACAGAAGTCAAGGCGTTGACAGGTTAGGTTGCTTCTTCTAAAGGCTGTGAGGAAAGGACTTGCTCCAGGCTTCTTTCCTTGGATTATACATGTTCTTTCTTTGTCTTCACATCATCTCCCCTCTGCATATGTTTGTCTCTGTGTCCAAATTTCTCATTTTTGAAGGACACCAGTCAACTTGGATTAATGGCCCAGCCTACTCTAGTATGACCTCATCTTAACTAATTCCATCTGCAATTACTTTATTTCCAAATAATATCACATTCTCTGTTGGGAGTTAGGACTTCAACATATGAATTTGGGAGGGACACCATTCAACCCTTAATAATACACTGCTGTGAATGTGTCCAGTGTACTCTAAAGCAGAGAGCAAACATGTGATTCCCTTCTTGTGCAAAATGAAAAAGGTAATTGAATTGATTTTTTTTTTAAGATAGTAGACTCCCCATGAGCTGAAAGTTGTATAAAAAGGCTCCACTTCTTTGTTCTGCTCTCTAAACCAGACATCATCTTTACAGAATTGTATCTTTGAACCTAAAAGTACACCATTCTGTGCAAGCATGGACCTTTTAATCTTAGAAAAGACAGAGAGAAGAAGAGTATTTCTCAGAGCGTTCTTCTACTACCCAAGAGTTTGCAACTTTTAACAACAATTTCATGTTCTTCAACTACACTGTCAGTTTCCCTTGCTAGTAACTACTTTTCTTTTATATATGAAGAATAATTGTGCTTACTAGAAATGAATGTTATCACTGATTTCTTTTTTCTTCATAGTGGAAGGCTAATTTAAAAAAATGTTATGCAGTGGATATGTTTGCCTGAATTCTTATGTTTATATTCACAAACATTTGTGTACCTTTTCTTATCTCTGATTCTAAAACATGTCATGATAGAAACTGAATTTGAAGCACCTCTGAGTTTTCTAAATTTTTCTTGAGTCAGTACCTAAGAGTAATCACAGGAAAGTATAGGTACCTTCCATTTTCCTGTGAGCTGATTTTTTTGGACAAATGAGTTTTACTTCACTTCCGTCCACATTTGAGTATGTTGTAGATAGGAAAGATCGTGTATCTGGAAATGTTGGTACACATGAACTCCTCCTATCTGTGCCTTTTTTGTATTGCCGTGTATAAGAAGCTGATAATTTAACTTTGAACATGTCCCACACTACATCTGATTAATTCACGATCTTTTGTCTTTTTCTCCCTTTTCAGCAAATTGATGGAGAAGCATTTCTGCTTATGACCCAAACAGACATTGTTAAAATTATGAGCATTAAGCTGGGCCCTGCTCTCAAAATTTTCAATTCTATCCTGATGTTCAAAGCTGCAGAGAAGAACTCTCACAATGAACTCTGAAGATGGTCAGTTTCGAATACCATCAGCTTTCCGCTTTAAAGCTCATGTTTTATTCAAAGCACAAGAACAGTTACAATTCCCAAGTGAGAAGTGTCCAAAACCCAAAAGAGCAATGCTATTGGATTATTTATATTCCTCCAGAGACAATATATATGAATTCTTATGAAAGTGCTTGAGCTTTTAACCAGGTACTGTCTAACAACAGTCATCTTTTGGTTCTGTTCACTGAGCTAAATTTATCTTTGTAAATCTTTTTGAGGCCGGGGGGGTGGGAGGGGAACAGGGGACTTCATTAATTATTTATGGATAAGGGGGGACAGAGTAAGAACTTTTGGCATTTTGTAAACATTGTTGAATTCTCTTTCATGTACACTGTTTCTTTTTCAATACTTTCAGGAATCTTTTTATATAATCAAATTTCAACTTAAACCAAATTAGTCAAAACCTGGCTGAGTTTAGCCAGTGGGACTGTTATCTGTATTGTTAATTCTGTGCCATATTTTGAATTGCAATATTATGCTAAGTATAACTTTGCAAGTCACAATATTGCCTAACTGCTTGTCATCGTTTGTTGGGGCTGAATAGTTGTAAAAATTACTTTTCCTTAAATCAGTGTTTTTGCTTTTGCACGTATTATGAAATGTTAAACAAATTACTTTCACCAGCATCTTTATTATAATTACCAAAAACATGTATATAAGTAATGGAATTGAAAAATAAACTATATAAACGGAAATAAATTAGGCGATGTATTTGAATGGCATCAATTTCAAACATCATGGTGCCCTGTGTGTTGGACTGTTGTAGAGTCCAGCGGTATCATGGAATATGCAGTTACGTGTGGGTGGGGGTGGGGGTAGGTAAGGATCTTGAACTATTTATGAGATTATCTTGTGTGTTCTCTCTAATTGTCATTGAGGTAACTGGTGCTTTTCAGAGACTGATGAAGGGCTTATTCTGTCGATGGAAACACTAATCTGTATAGAGCTCTGTCTCAGATGTTGCTGTGTCCTCTAAACCCAAAGGTTTTCTTCAGGGTTGCCTGGAGAGAAATTGCATAGATTTTACTAAAAAGGCAAGGTGTGAGAGAGCAACATCGGGTGGCACAAAGATTCTAAATGCTCACACATCAGGGAGGCGACTTCCCAAAACAATTATTCAAGAACCTCTGTTTTGGAAAGATTCCTTTCTCTGTGGAAGAGTTCACCTCAATATATAAGCATACAGATGCACTTTAAATGAAAGCCCTCGATTCCCTATAAAATAATAGCTAGTAGTGTTTCTTTTTCAAGAATGCATTCCCAACACAAAAGGTAAATTATTTTATCAGCCTTCAGATGTAATTTCTAATTCCAGGATTGGATATTTATTCAAGGACTCCTTTAAAAGTAGAAAATAAGTTTGTAGCATGCCATCTGAATTCCAGAGAAAGTTCCACCTCTCTAGTTACTCTCAGTTTTTCTGATGTAGAACTTCCTTTGAAGACCTCATTGGAAGTCTGTTAGCAGCCTTTTGCTTTGTTGTAATTCAAGGTAAAAACAGGATCAGTGACATCTGCAGTGTCCCATTCATTTCTCTGCATGAATCTGCTTAAATAAGTTTTTTTGTTGTTAGCTTTTATTCCCTTTTTTATGTTTTGTTCAGAATTTGTACATTCAAGTTGCACTTGTTATATCTGACATGAATGAAATAAAATTTAAATTGCAGATACTTTTCTACATATGTATGATTTTTAAGAAAGCTTGTCAAATAGGAGGGGCAAATGAGAATAGGGACAACATCAAATACATGGGCATTGACTAGCTGTGTAATGACTGCAGGAATTAAAATTGTCAAAATATGTCCCAGACAATGTGAAAAGCAACAATTTTGAAAATTATATCGTTAGGTCAAGTAGAATTGACACATTGGGTAATTTGTCTTTCTGGTTTAAAGTGTACATTATACAAAAGAGACAGTTAAATCTTACTGGAAGCATTTACTCATACTATGCAGCATGTTGTTAATATGTTAGAAGCAAGGCATTAAGCATCCTTACAGTGTAAGAATGTACCTCAGAAAGGGGAACTTCACCATTCTGTCTCTGGGACAGAGTAAGTCTTAATGGAGGAAATAGGGGACCACGATGGCAGAAGCGTCTGACATACAAGAAGCAGGCTAGGGGAAAGACAAAAGGGAGGAACAGGGAGTGCGTAACTTGAGAAGACCTTTCCATCGAAAAACATTTTAAAAAGTTACGTAATTGAAATTATTCTACAGTAATGAGTAAGAATGAGTCGTTTTTATTATTCATATGCATATTTACATATACATGTTTATGTAAACTAAACACAAAACACGCAGTTTTGTGTTTACATAAACATGTATATGTAAATTCTCATGGCTAAAATAGAAATTCATTTTAAATGGTAATAGATATGTAGCAATCTGGGTGCTGTGAGAAAACTGATGAAAATATGCAGTGAAGAATACCAAGAAAGGACAGTCTCCAATCCCGTTGTTCAGAACCGGAATTTTTCTGAGCTGTAAAAATATTTAATGAGAGTGGCGATGCCTGCAGAGCAGAAATAGAAGAGTTGAGGATGTATCAGTGGGACAGGCTATGAAATTTTTGGTGCCTAACACTAATGGTCCATTTGTATTCGTAGGAAACCCCATGTGATATATGAATGTCTTTTTTTTAATGTTAAAATGGGTTATTTAATTAAAACATAGATCAAAGCAAAAACAAATTACAAACACTGCAAGCCAAATGAGATCTGTCTGCAGATTGAAATGTAGCCCCAGGCTGCCATTTTGCTACTTCTAGAGTCAGGGGATTCAGCCTCCAAAGAAAAACATGGTTAGGTTAGTCGAGCAATATTGAATATTTACAAAGTGACACAGCCATGCTCATCACTGGAGATAGACGCACCTTGAAAGAGACAATAAAGCTTCCCATGTATCTGACCTCATGGTCAGCTGATGTCGTTGTCATGTCTGGAGTCAAATTTCACTGCAGTTTCTCATGGATACACCCCCACCACGCTGCCCCAGCTAAAAGTAACATGAGGCTTTTATTCAATTTCAGCCATAGAGATTGCGAAACTCCTAAGAAAAGGAATCTTTAAGAATTTGGTAAAATCATTTGAAAGAAGAGAACTAAAATTGTGGAACTTAAAAAGCATGGAAGGAGATAATTAAAAGAAATAAAGTTTGTAAAGAACTAAAGGCACATTCTAGTGAAAGAGGACAAATGGAAACGAATAGGAACTAATTTACACAAAAATGGCTTATGCCAAGTTGTTATTTGCCTTGTACGTGGTTAGTGCATAGTCATTATAGACGGAGGCATCTGAGTTTTCATTTCTTTTCATCTCACTGAAGCATTTCAATGAACAGTCAGGAGGGTATTGGTGTTGTACAGTATTTCCAGAGATGTATGTTTTAAAATTTTTTCAATAATTTATTTGAACCCCTTAAACTTTTTAAAAGTTCAATTTGATTAGGTAACCCAAGAAATATTCACTGTGTTGTGATGCACATATAAACACATTTAAGTTTCTTCAGTCGAAACCTTTTTGTTCTGTCAAACTGATAACATTGATATCGTGATGATGACATCAAGAGACACCTTAAAACTGTAGTGTTGGATGAATTATGACATGGAATCTGGGCTGGTTGAGGAACCAGGACTAGGACTCCTGAGCTGGAGAGTAGGTCTAGGAAGGGCCTTTACCTGAAAACCAGAAGCCGGTGCCCAAATGGCCCTTTCAGTGAAAAGCTAGGTCTGTATTGCAAATCCAGACAAGGCTGCGGGGCAACCAGGGCAAACACACTGGAGGTCAAGGCCAGGGAATTCCGGAAACAGTGTGAGAAGAACAAGAACCAGGTGTGCAGCACTGTACATCAAGGGAGGGAAGCAGGGAAAGACAAACCTAGATCACAGATGATCACAATCTGTGCCAGCGAGACTGGCCAGCAGAGAGGAGCCCTCAAGAATGAAGCAGCCTTTGTTCCCAACAAATGTGATCGAAGGAAACCAAACTCCAGGGCCAGACACGTCACCTGGGGGAAGGAGGAACTGGGAAGTATGTTCATCTTAAAATATCCAAGTTCAAAATGTTTCCAAGCAATGTTCAAAGAAGCAGCCCACGCCCCTCCCCACCAAATGGGATGCTCCTACCTGAGCGTTAAGTCTTTAAAGGTGGACATGTTGAATTAAGTGCAAGGTCATACCCTAAACCAAAGGACTTGAGCAAATCTGAAGCGTAGTATTTTTAAATGCACCCATGAAAATATAACTTGGACCATGGACTTTCTTAAAATAAATGAAAATACAAAAACAACTCCTTAAGTGGTATTTTATTACAGAATTTCATAAAGAATTTAAGTGTAACAATAGAAGACATTGAAATTTATTCACATCTTTGAGACAATTTTCTAATAACTCTACCATAACCCTAGTTCAGTTCAGCTATCCCAGATAGCAATTTTGATACCATATTTGGCATACTATTACGTGACCAGGTGTTGAAATCCTACTTCCTTTTCCTTTTCTTTCATAGAAGGAAAATAGGGACCATGCATATCAAAAATCAGTGTCTCTAGGAAGTTGAGAGTTTGGGATAGTCGTCTTGGACATTTGATCCCAAATACATGAAAGGCAGCTATGAGAACAGCCAAGGCCGTAACACAGTCATCCACTTTTGTGAGTTTCTCTTTTTCTAAATATAAAGAAAATTCACAGACATCAATGTTAAAAGGGTTCTTAACTTCCAACACTGGTGTGGACACTTGCACCTGAAAAAAAAATGATAATAAAGTCACCACCCTGTGATGTGTAAAATAGCTAAATAATAATGCAAGGTGCCTGGATTTAACCATGATATAATAAAAATTTTTGAAATTTAGAACATTTCTAAATATGACAAAACATACTTTCAAATATACCACCATCCTGCTTTCCAGTAAATTATTTGAAGATGTGAAATGTCAAACCAATGATCATTGATACACTGCCTACCTTCTCATTCACAATGACAAAAAGGCTGGGATCATCCCCAAAAACAACTGGTAGGAGCAAACATGTGGCTGTCATCTTCATATCTGTTGAAGCAAACATGCTTACAGTCCAAGTAAAAATAAGCTTTTACTAACTTGTAAGCAAAGCCAGTATTAAAACATCTGAATTTGTTTTTAATCATTACTTTCACAGGGAACAAACTAGCCTTCTTAAATCAATGTTTGACCAACCAGTATGAACCAGCATCCCCTTCTCATAAACATCCATGATCTCATGTTCTCTTCTCCAGATCTTGGCCAGGAGAAAAAAATTGTGTACTCTCTTTTCATCAGCCAGGATGATCTTATCAAGCATTACCTTGTGATTTAGGTTATGAAATTAGAGATTTCTGGTTTCCTAAAATATGATTTTACAATATCAAGTGTACTATTTAAAATCTATCCTCCAATTCCTCCTATTTGAGAATTTTTTCTTTCTCACACGTTGTCTCACTAATCTTTACTTATTACCCAAACAGAACTTTTTCTAACTATCCTGAATTATACAGAAACAGACCAGATCACCCCACTCCTAGGTTTACTAACATTTCAACATGTCTTCATCTGTGTGCTGTTTCATTTTTTCTTGCATTGCAATATTGATTGGATTGTCCACCACTGAAAAAGAAGTCAGTATATTTTCTGAATAGGATTCCAAAATGTGCCTTGTTTTCTTATAAATATCTGTTCTTGTAAGAAGTTGAAATTCTCTGAACATCTGGAAGAAGAAAAAGATATCTAATCACTAGAAAAGCTAATGTAAGGAAATAAATAACTCCTTAGGATTATATTAAATGTTGAATGTAGTTTAACATATATACTTGATATCTAAGCTTTAGTGGAGAAGTAAAGATTTAGGGCAGGAGGAGAAAAGAACAAAAGAATTGAAGTGAATAGGAAAAGATAAAGAAATAATGGACATGGCAAACTTGGAAGCCCACAGAATTAAAACTGGATGCAGACTCAACTAAATGATTACCCAGATAAGATTCTAGGATCTTACATTGCTTTCGGGAAACCATATTGTTATGTTTTGGCAGTGTCCAACAAGAGGCAAAGAAGAAAACTTAGATTTTAGTAGGCAAACGTAGAAAAATACCTAACTTTGGTATCCTAAAAGTAAAGATGAGAGCTTTAGAGACTCTATAAGATCAGATAGAAATAAACTTGTGAAAAACTGTACAAGTAAGACACTTGACTACGAGATGAAGCAAGACCAGGTTAACTTCATTGAATCTCCATCAGGCAAAACCACCTTTTCCTGCCAGTGCCTAAGTTCTTCCCCTCAATTCCACCATCACTGTTTCCCTCCCTACTTTTTTTTTTTTTTTGATAGTGGCATTTTAAGATTATCACCTACACTAGTAGGAACTGATGTCATCATCACTTTCTCTATAACTTTGTAAAGAATAGTTACATACTACCCACTGTATCTCATTGTTTCTTAAATATTTTGGTAGATCGTCAATTGCCCAAAGATAAGGTCCAAAAGTGGTCGGAAAAATGAGATGCACATTTTCACAAAGACATAGTGGCTGCTGTCAGGCAGCCCTCAGTGGATCACTAATCTGGGTTAATACCCTGAAAAGGTCTTCTCTTAGCAGGGAGTTGTAAAGTGGAGCATGAAGGTGGTGAATATTCTTCCACTATCCTGGGTGTACATAGGCTAGGAAATATTTTACCTTTTATTCTGAAGTTTACATTAAAGTTACAGAAATAGTAACTTTTGCTGTTCATACAACTTCCAATGCTAACATTTTTTATTCATTTAACAATAAACTGTAGATATGATGCCTCTTATGCTTTAACTCTTCATTGTGTATTTCTTAAGTACAAGGAACTCTTCTATATAACCACAGCACAACCATCGAAATCAGGAAAATCTAATCCACGGACCCCAGTCAAGCCAGTTCTAATCACATTCTTTATAAATCAGGATGTAATCCAGGAACGTGCGAGATTTAGAGATCATGTTTAGTCTCTTTCCATCTGAAACAGCTTCTTGGTTGTTCCTCATATTCTTTGACATTTTTGAAAAGCAAAAGCAAATTGCTTTGTTGGTCTAGGTTTATATGATATTTCTTCAAGATGTATGCATTTTTTGGCAAGAACGCTGACACTTTTCACTGCATGAGGAAGCATGAGGTGCTAATTTGGCCCATTATTAGATGTATTAACTTTTATCACTTCATTAGGATGGAATCTGCCACGTTTCTCACCTATAAAGTTAATTATTATATATGTTGTACTATATAATTGCAAGTATTATATTAGCTGGTGATTCTTATGTACTTTCTCTTAAGTTCTAAGGTTGTTGAAAGTTTCTCAGTAAGGCAAAAACTAGCCTCTCAAAGGATTTATTGGAAAATTTGGGGAACTGTTAAATTGTATTTGATATTTTCCCTTCAACTCTAGTAGTGTTTCATGTCATATCCAATAGATCCCAGTAAGAAATTTCTAGTTGATAATATCTTAGGTAGTCTAAAAGTATATTTTTTAATGATTAATTTATAAATTTTCTGTTAAAAGTATTTTGGGGGGATGATGTTAATGAGTGCAGGTAGTGATGGAGGGTTCAGGTAAACTCCTAGGACCACCTTCCTACACCAGCTGCTTCTCTTCTGCCACATCTGTGTCCACAGCACCCTAAGCTCCAAGTATTTCCACAATGGTAGTAGCAACAAATGGCAGAGGAGGTTCGGAGTAGGGGCAGCCGGGTTCCTATAGGGTTGTTTTAAACGGGGTATTTGTAAATAAAGTCAGACTTGCTTTTATTTTAGAAAGCACAACAGGGTTTATCAATTGTAAATCTCAGACAGACTGAGTTAGGGAGGTACTTTCTGAAGATACCTAAAATGTTTAACTTTTTTAAAACAAGAAATAACTTTATTCAGTAAGTACGCTCATTACAAAGACCATACCCCAATTCATATTTTGGATATAAAGGGTTAAATACCTGAGAGACTGGTTGGGGGGGGGGGGAGACAGAGACCTAGACAAAGCCTGAGCGATATGGTCTCAGGTCTAAAATCTCTTTATTCCTCACTTAGGCTGATAATCAACCTCAGACTTACTATGACCTACTTTTTTTAAAAAGACCACTGAACCACAGAGTTCATCTGTTTTTAATCACTAAACCCTTGCAAGCTGCACTTCAATGAAGACTTTGAATATAAATAAGGCTGTAATATCAGTGACCTTTGTGTTATACCAAGTAAATGTTCATGTCCCTCCAGATTTATATGTTGAAATCTAGTGCCCAATGTGATGATATTAGGAGAAGAGGCCTTTGGGAGGTGATTAGGTCATAAGGGCAGAGTCCTCATGAATGGGATTAGTACAGAGACCCCAAAGAGCTAGCTTGCTCCTTCAGCTATGTGACATTACAGCTAGAAAGTGCCATCCAAGAACCAGAAAGCAGGCTCTAGCCAGACACCACACCTACTAGTGCCTTAATCTAGGACTGCAAGAAATAAACTTTTGTTGTTTATAAGCCACCAAGTCTATGGTATTTTTACAGCATTCCAAACCGATAAAGACACCAACCATCCACTAACTCATTCAGCATTCAAAAAGTCAACATTTTATTTGTATTTCATATAGTACTCTGGTAGATACTTTGGGGATACTAAGATGTTTAAAACATGCTCCCTGTATTTAAAGAGTTTATAGACTTTTAGATTGACAGGTTTTTGCATGAAAACTATATTTTTGTAGCTGTGTTACTATGGCATACTTTTCTAATAGCCAGAGGCTGCTGGCTACTACTGTTCCTAACAATAGGAACAGATTAAAAGCAAGTAAGCAAAAATCAAGGTAAGGTTGCTGAGAAGAATAGATAAAATAATCCATGTACAGTGCAAAGAACATGTCTGCTATATAGTATGTTTGGGATAGCCCCTGGGATTCATACATACCACCTTGCTACACAGTGCTGTTACCGCTCCGAGAGACAAGTCCTTTTTGACACTATAATCAGAGTATTGTAAGTGAATAAAGATACCTGATAAGGGCACTTCAAGAAAGGAAACATTTTAAGAATGTCCTTCAGAGGTGTTCTGCTTCCAATCAGCTTCCTTCTTATTTGCAAAGTCTGGCTCATCCTCTTATCAACTTCTCCCCAGTCCTTGTCTTTTTTCACATATTCTTGCTGGAACCAGCTAATATGTTCATCTACCTCAGAATCTAAACAAACAGCTTCTTCCTGCAAAATATTTTTAAAATATCAATATGTTCTATACTTCAAGTTTCAGCTTAATACTTTATGAGAATTTGAATTATAGGCTGTATTGTATTCATTTTATATATATCATAATAATGCACTTATATGATGAGCACCATTATGTGTAACTACACTTGACCTTGAACATGGTTAACAAATAGTCTTTAAAGCTGTGAACAAATTAGATAATTATTTAATTAGAATTATAATCTGGTCTGACAGATTTACAAGTAACTTCATTTCCTACATACCCTTTTACATGGAAATCTAGGTCATCCAGAAGGTTCACAATTAACAGGAATGTTTATTTCTACTCATTTAAATTTTAGACAACAAAATATTAAGAAGTGATAAAAAGGTTTTAAATTAAGGTTTGTTGTTACTGCTTATATTTTTTTCTTTTTAAATGCCATTTAATAACTGTGGTACCATGTCATATAATCCATATTTAAAATAATACCTGGGTATTTGTGTTGCTAAACTATCAAACATTACACATTTGGGTATACTGAGTGGGGTAGGGTGGCTAAGAAATACCCCACATATTATCATTAAAAATATAAGACAATCAGCTTTGAAGAGACAAGAGAAAAAATCTTTCTAGAAAAATTAGTTGAGAGTGAGCAGGATAGTTAGCCTAGAGAAGTCCTCCCACCCCTCCATGATGTGGCTCTGGAATTTCTCCCCCGGCCCTTAATCAGCCTTCTCCTTGTTTTGATTTCAAGCATGAGACTCCAGCATGAGAAATAGGCCAAGGCCAGGAGATAGGACAGATGGCCTTGAGCCATCTCCTCCCCTTCAGGTGACATGGAAAACAAACCAAGAACTGGAGGCAGGCCAGATAGGGAACACCCTCCCCACCCCCAAGAAAACAAAAGCCCATAATTCAGGCAGCTCGGGGCAGACTCTCTGAGCTGCCAGCACTTTTCTCTTAAGTGTATACTTTCACTTTAAAAGACTTGAGCTTTCCAGCTTGCTGTTTGTTGGGTCCTTAAATTTTTTCTCAGGGCAAAAGACAAGAACGAGGTCACCAGAACCTCAGGGTCAAGGTCCCTCCTTGGACTCCCACCCTGTCAAGCTGTCTGTCTGGCATCAGGAGGACATTCTACTGAACTTGGATTTGAATTAACAACTTCACAAACTGTCTGTCTACCTGACCAGAATGTGAACATATATTACCTGTAAAAGATGAAAAACGATCAAGGCTTTTACAAGTCATCTGTGAACATAGATGACTAGCAAGACATAGACCAGGTGAACAAATTTTAGAAAAATATAATTTAACAGAGAGAAGTTCATATAATCTTACATAAATTTAGTTAGAAAGTAACAGTCTTTCCACAAAAAATTCCAAGATCTGACTGTTTCTAGACAAATCCTACTAAACTTCCAAAAAGAGTGCTTCGAATTGTATGGAAAGTCTTCCCTTAGGAATTCTGCATATGTGATGAAGTCATATATTTCAAAAAAAAAAAGATGAATGATAAACAAAATTCAGAGTAGAGGGCAATAGTGTTGGAAAGGTGGGCATGAGAGAGAGGATGATTACAGGCAGACACGAAGTATGAGGGTGTTCTAAAGCTTAATATTGGGCTCACAGTGCTCATTTTGTCTCATAAATCTCACATATGCTATGTATATTCTTTTATCAGTCTCAAATGTATATAAAGACAGATTTATTAATAAAAAACCCTGATTTTTAAAAAAGTAAAGAAAAAATTTTTAATTAGAAAAACAACTCTTCTCTTACTGCGATATACCATCAGTTCTATAATTGTTAATATTGACATTTATACACTACTAAATACATGGTGTGCTGCTTCCCCTAAAATCCCCACCTAATTCATGAACTATCATAAAAAGCACAGTTTCTAGGACACTTCTGCTTGATGGAATTAACACGTTAGTGTTGTATTCTAGATTGACGTGACCTTCCTTGTTAGAAAAAAATAGTTGGTAGCATCAGACTTTAAAATTCTCACTTTTCTAATGATTTATAAATCATTAGAATGCAATTCTAATGATTAGAATTAGAATGCAATTAACTGTCAACATTTTCCTTCAACTTTTGCTGTCTTGTTCAGTTTTGCCCCATGAGAGAAACATCTGTGAAAAAGGCTAATGATTTTCTAATGATTTAGAAATCATCTGGTCCATGTCTCTCACTTTACTGATGAGCAAACTGAGACTTTCAAAGAGGAGGTAACTTTCCCAAGCACAGAGATAACCAGGAATGGGGGTTCTTGTCTTAGTGTGGTTCCCCACTTCTCTGAGAAGGTAGACGACCTTGTTCAGACAGGCTGGACTCCTTAGCAGTGCACATTAAGACGAGAGAACTAGTGAATAAGCAATGTCTAAGTCTTACAGAACAGCAGATGCAGCAGAGTCAACTGCTAGATGTCTGCGTCAGAAGGCAAAGAAAGTGGGGAGACATGCTGAAGAAGCATCAAAGGAAGAAGACAAGAAGCAGGGAACAGATCATTCCTGGCCAATAATGCTAATGAATGGATACTGTGGAGGGAAATGGAAGTCACCTGTGGGATTTGTGACTTCAAAGCAATCAGCATAAGTTAACCAGAACATTAATCTGAGTTGGATGCAAACTGGATAAATAGCTTATGCCATGCCTCTACCGCACCAGTGCTGGTGACACAGAGTGAGCTCTGATCCAACATCACAGTGATCTACAGCACCTAGAGAATTGGCTGAAGTAGCAGAGTTGAGCCCTAACAAATTTCAATTCTAAGTTGACAGCTAGAGTAGAAATGAGTGAGGATAATATTTCTAAATTAGGTTTTAACAGAAAATTCAGACTGGTTTTAAAGTATTAAGACATCATGATTTAAAATGTACAGTTATAACATTTCCCCACTCCAGAATGAGTAAAATCTCACCTTGACTAAACATAATTTTGTTTGACATCCTGCAATCTGAATAAGTTTGCAAAGAAAGTGTCTTGTTATAAAAATGTATAAAATTTAATTATTCTTATAAACACATTATTAAAAATCCACTTTAAAGACAACATGTAAAGGTCTTATACCTAAGATTTGGAGACTATAGCCCTGATCATCAAATAACTGGTCATGCTGCCTTCCAACTTTGGTGTTCCCTATAGTATCAATTCACCCTGCAATTCCAGTGTTTATCTTAGTCATGCAGTGTAACAGCCACAAGCCATATGTGGCTACAGAGCACTTGAAATATAGCTAGTCCAGACTGACATGTGTGTTGGAAACACTGGATTTCAAAGATCTGGTATGCAAAAAAAAAGAATGTTAGACATCTCATTAACCGTTGTTAATAATGTTGAGATAATATTGAGAGCATATTGGGTTATATAAAATATACTATTAATATTATAATTCTACCTGCTACTTTTCACTCTTTTTAAAAAAGTAAATTCTTCCCATGTGGCTATGAGAAAACTTTAAATTACATATGTGGTTCATATTATATTTCTATGAGACAGTGCTGTGTTAGATGCTCTGGTTTTCTACACACCAAATTTCAATTGTCCCATTTTCAATTCTCTTGTCATCAAATTGACTGGAAATGATGTTTCCCTTGAGGAGTCTCTCTGCTTAGCATTCAGTTATGTGTCTCATGCTGCAACTTTGCCCCGTGTTTCCAAGTCCACAGCTGACTTGCAAAACTTCACAGGATTAGTAAATTGCCACCTGTTGATAGCAGTAATTGCATTATATCCAGAATGCAATTAACTGTCAACATTTTCCTTCAATTTTTGCTGTCTTGTTCAGTTTTGCCCCATGAGAGAAACATCTGTGAAAAAGGCTATAAAAAATAATTAGTATTTAGACAATAAATTATTATGTGTCAGGTGCAGTAAGAAACAAAGAGTAACTGCCATAAAATAAATCCAAAAGAACTCAGTAGATATTCTTAACATTTGACTATCTAAGAAGTTTTTGCATAACTTTCAGTTCCATTTTATCTCTAATACCAAAAAAAGCTAACATTCAAAACTGCTTCATGACTTTCAAAGTTATGGAGTACCTATATATCCAATAACTATGGAAAAAAATGTTTTAAGAAAGAAATGAATTATAAATATAGTGTTGAGTAATTTAACGCTTGGTATTTATTAATTTGTTTGTTAAACAAATATTTGAAGGATTTAGGTATACAAATACACCCTACGAGGATATCCACGCTCATGTGTCTTTGGGTTTCTTGTTATGTGAGAGCATAGCTATTTTTTTTAAATATAGTTTTGGCCAAATATAGAGAGGGTTTACTGTTAGCTATAGACAAAACCACATTAACTGAAACATCAGAATGCACAATTCTCAAATCAGAAAACAATTTCCTGAATGAATACTATATCCAGCTAAACAACCTTTCAAATAAGGAGACATTCAAGACATTTCTAGATAAATAAAAACTGAGAGAATTGGTCACAAGCAGATTTGTCCTACCAGAAACATTAAAGGTAATTCTTCAAGCTAAAGTGAAAGAACATTAGATTATAACTCAAATCCACATGAAAAAATAAAGAGCACTGGTAAAGGTCATACAAGGGAAATATAAATGACAGTATAAATGTATTTTTTGTTAAAGACAATTGTACGAAGCAATAATTATAAACCTTTGTTGCAGGGCATACAATGTATGAAATGTGATTTATGTGACAATAACAGCACAAAAGAAAAGAGGAATGAAATTTTATAGGGGTGAAATTTTTGTAAGCTATTGTAATTAAATTGGTATTAATCCAAAAAAGATTATTATAAATTAAGATGTTAGTTGTGATCTCCAGGGCGACCATTAAGGAAATAACTAAAATTCCATATATATTAAGAAAAACAGTAAGGAAAATTACATTAGTATGGTAAAAAACTATCTACTTAACACAAAAGAAGGCAGTAATTAAGGAATAAATTTACAAAAAAGAGATGGCATATAGAAAACAAATAGCAAAAGAGCACACACAAACCCTACCTTACAGAACATATTTTTAAAATGATCCTGTGATATGCTGTCTACAAGAGATTACTTTAGATTCAAACACACAAAGATAGAAAATAGATATACCTTGCAAGCAGTAGCCAAAAACAAAATAAACCTTATGATAAAAATTGTTCTTAAGAGACAAAAAGGGATATCTAATAATGGTAAGAGGACCAATCCATCAGGAAGATGTAACAATGATAAACTTAAACTTATACACCTAACAACAGAGTCCCAAAAATCAAGTAGCAAAAACTGACAGAATTGAAGGAAGAAAGATACAATTCAAGAATAATAATCACCGGGGATTTCAGCGATCCAGTTTCAATAGTAAACAGAACCACTAAACAGCTGAAAACCAAGGCACTAAAAGACTGGATCAATTGCTATTCCTGGAGAAGAAAACATGGATTACAGTAACTTGGACTAGATATAACAAATATATCATAAAATGAAGACCTCTGAGAAGAAGTATCAAAAGGAATTTTGAATAAACTGATTAATAGTATGTTATTTATTTAAAACTCTTTAAAAAACAAATGTAGAATAAACTAACCAATAAAAAGAAAAGAATCTACACACTAAAGATCACATTAAAAGCCTCTACACTGAGAAAACTTCATTGCAATTAGAGAAAATAAATAAATAAAAGAGAAGCAAAAACTCTCAAGAAACTACCAAATCCTTCCTGCACTGCTTCAATACAAAATGAATTTTCACCTAATAGCCAATTTGGGATTAATTTACCACATGAAGATAAAGGAGAATCTTTTCAAAGTATATGAAAAATTTGGCCATATATGTGAAGAACTGGACACCTGAAAGATATAAGCCCAACCTTTTTTCACAAAATTTTGAAAGAAGCGTTAACTATTTTCAAAGTCAGCTTATATCCCATGAGTTTATGCTAATAGTTTGAGGGCTCTACTAGCTAAAGGAAACATCAATAATTTAATTTAAAAAGTATATATATTAGTCAAAAAAGCATTAAAGATTAATTTAAGCATTTCAAAAGCTATGTTTATATCCCAGTGTTTCAAATGCGGCAATTGTCAGATGCCTGAGAGTACGACCTCTTCTGGATAAAGAAATTCCCAAGAAAGAATGAGCATCATACTGTGGCCATGTCTAGATCCAAGTTCAGTGTCACACATGGACTAGATGTCACCCTCACCTCTACCCCAGGATCAGGATGGCAGGAGCAGGATGTATTCATCAGAGCATCTCTATTCTGTCACAGCAGGCCCTCCAGAAGAACAAGACAGCCTATGCTGCTGCTCCTTGTGCTGGCAGAATCTCGGAACTTTCTTTTGGTTCAACCCTCCCACCTGAGCACAACGCCCCTAGCCCAGGCTCTACTTCTCCCCTGAGAAGGTAGATGGTGCAGATTGGCCCAAAGGTCAGTTCCTAAGAAAAGAACTCCCTGCAGTTCTCCTTATTCTAGAAAATGCAGAAAAATCTCCCCAGAATCCTTTCTATTGAGGGATTTCCCTGACCCAGCACATTTCCCACTGGTAAGAAAAAATGTCTTTATTCTAAGCATTAAGTGATACTAAGTAATAATCACAAGTACTCAAATGTAATATGGCAATGACATAAGAACAGACTGCTAAACTAACCAATGGAATAAGAAGGAGTCCCCAAATACATCCACGTCTATTAGGTAACTTAACACACAATAAAAGTGCCACCATAAACCAATTAAAAAAGGACAGATTGTTTAGTAATTGGTAGTGAGAAAGTGGCTCACAATATGCAGATCCCTACTCAATAGCACATACAAAGATGTGAAAGTGCAACTATAAATTTAGAAAAAGAAAGAGAAGAAGAATATCTTAGTGACTTAGGGCACGGGAAGGATTGTTTCCTATAGATTAACAAGAAAAAGATGCCAGTTCATTAAAACAATGGAAGTGTATCTAAAGAGGTACTTTTCTAAAAGAAGAAACTCAAAAGGCTAACAAACATGTGAAAAGATGCTCAAATTCATTCATTACCTGGGGAAATGCAAATCACAAGAATGAGATTACACGTTATACCTATTAGAATAGGCAAACCCTGGCAGGCTGGATAATGCCAAGGGCTGGCAGAATTACAGGGATGTGTACTTCTGTGGGAGTGAGACTGACAGGGTCATTCTGAAGAGCAATTGGTCAAATTAAGTACATGCGTGCCCTCTGCCCCATCACTTTCACTCCCACGACCAAAAGAAATAACACACAGGCACACAGGTAGGCTCATAACCAGACATACATGATGGTACAATTCGTGGTGGGGAGAAACAGGGCTTGTGGTAAGGAATACTTAATGATTGCTACAATCACAGACTAGAAATACACATAGTGACATAAGTGGATCTTAAAGAGTGTACGTGAAAAAAGTGAACCCAGAATGAGGTAAGAATACTATTTACATTGAGCCAAATATATGTAAACCCAAAGTGATAATACACATTTTGGAACACTTACAACAGAAGAATACCTATGAGAGACATTAGAATGGTTGCCGAAGGGCGGAGGTGGAGAGGAGGGCAGACGGGAATGGGGACAAAAAAAGGAATGACTAGAACCAGAAAAAGGCCACAGGGCAATGATGCTAATGCACCATGAAGACTTTGATTCACTCAACTTTAATTAGCTCCTGAGGTTTTTTAATTAAAAAAAAAAAATGTCTAGTATAAAGTGTGACTCCTCTATACTGCCATGCAGTTCCATATAATCCCTATAAACTTTTAAAACCAGTGTCTTCATCATTTAAAAAGGATAATATTGTAAGTAACTTATGAAATTACTTATTTAAGTTTACTGTTTCAAGAATCTAATTATACTTCTATTTTGTAGATTAAAAAAAGGCATTCTATGGAAAGTAACCTTGCAGGGAGATCTGACCATAATTTTTTAACTGGGCAGGTCATGGTGAGTAGTTACATCTCAGGCATATAACTTCTTTAGTAAAAGGCTTATTTTTGCCTTAAGCAAAAGTCCTGTCCATTGTTTCTGTGCATCTAGGTTAAAACACATTGAAATGCACCCGTCTTTCCTCCTTGTGGACTGACCACTCTTTCACACCCCTTTTTCTAAAGCAGACCATCCTCAAGAGAGCACATAATCTTTAGAATCATGTAATCTGATCACCATTCTTTCTCCCATCCTCATGTCATCTTCCTTACATTCCCACCTTAATTTCAAATGTGTAAAACTGCAAAACTGTCATTGGCCAGAGCATTTGAGATCTCACTCCCCAGAATATGTCATCGGTTTGGCTCAAATAAACTCTTACATAAATTCTTTACAGTTTTGGACGTTATTATGTTGACAGTTTATAAATACATGATGAAGTATAGAAAAAGATAATTAAGCAAAAGAAACAAATTTATCAATTCATAAGTCTACAGAATTATTTGGACCTAAAACTAAAAGTCAGATGAATAAGTATACCACTTATGCTGCATTTGGCTGTGTGACCCTACAAGCAGCAGAGACATGAGGTTGTGAGGTTGAAAAAGGACTTTTAACAATTGCAAAATACTCAGTATTTTGCAAGATTCTAGATACATAGTCTGGGATTCTGACAAGTACAGCTATCCATATAACATGGTAACAAGACTTTTTAGTCATTGAAAATGAGGAGCCCAGATATACTGATGTATGGGTGGGTGTTTTGGCGCTGCTGATGCTTCAAGTTTTGTATTATAATTTGTGCTATGCTAAACTGTCCCAGGTGACTGAGTTAGGAAAGAGAGGGACAAAAGATCAGTGGCCTATGCTCAGACTCACACAAATTCTGCAGGTGCCTAGGTTATCTGAAGAAGTCCATGTGATAGGACTAAGAAATGCTCCTTCCTTCTTTGAAACATCTACCTGAATCCTTCCAACCTCTAAAGAACGACAGAAGCAAAACCAGACCAATGAAAATCTCTTCCTCTCCTTTCCTCCTTCTCTTCTCAAAATCTTCCTCCAGTTTAGCCAAAGCCTCTCCCTGCCTTTGAGGGAATGGCCTGATTCCTGGCTTTTTGCCTGAATCAGCAATTTCCATTTCTGCAGCACAGGGAATAACTTTTTCTGTGTTACGGAAATATTGTGCCTGGCCAAGAAACTTTTTAAAATATGAAATTTACAAAAATGTCTCTTAATCTAAATATCTTTCATTTTCCGAAATCTTAAAGATATTTAAAAGCAGCTGTCAGAAGTTCAAAATAGAGATCGGAAATTATTTCGGCAATTCATCTTAAGTATAAAATTCCATGAGATAAATAGTATATTCAGCGGATTTGTCCCTCCACTCTTCTTAATGTTTTTACATTTGCTTAATCACCATGGAGGGTACAACACACAGAAACACGTTGTCTCTGTAATTTTCTATTATAAATATGTCCCCTTCTTTTAAAGCTTTGTCTTTACAGATCATAACAGGGATGCTACAGTTTTTAAAAGAATCAGAAATTTGTAGCTCCATTGGTAAGGGGGAGAAAAGTAAATTCTTACCAATTAGATTGTTTGTCAGGAAAAATGTTATCTTTTTGGATGGGAACAATGACTACTTTATAATCGTTTTTGCCCCAGCTGGGTCAAAACTAAATTTTTTTGCAATTTAAATTATCTCAAGCCTGGTACATTTAACTCCCCATGGTTTTTGTACCAAAAGCCCCTGCATGAGTCTCAGCAGGATTCATTTTAGGATTCAGGTATGTCTGGGGGACAAGACCAGGGAGGTGGATGGGAGGAGCCATGAAAGCTGTAGTTACATAAACAACTAAGGTGGCATTAAGAAGGAACAAAGATGAGTATACAAGTTGGTTCAGTGATGATGTGTCAACAAAAGAGAAGCTGCCATTTAGCCTCCCTGGAGGTGAGCCCTGACCCCAAGGACTGACCCTTGAGTTCTATCTCGTGCTGGGACAGTTGCTAATTTTCCAATTTTACCATTCATCCATTCCAGTGAATTTTAGTAGGACATGCATCTTGGAAAAGAAGGAAAACTGAGTTTGCAAAATGTTAATTTATTTATAAAGAAACTCCATTTTTAGTAGACTGAAAATCAACTTTTTTGAGAAAACCAATTTATGCATAATCATGTTCCTTTGTAGAGTGACTTTTAATTTTAAGAATATAAAAGATATTTTTAAATAAATGTAATTCTGTCTTTATGTGGTTTTATCTTATAGTAGAACATAGCTGTCAAATTTTTAAAAAGTTACGCCACTAAATTTAGGCGCCTTCCATCTGTCTTGTCTTGTCAAAGAGCAGACAGAGAATTATATTATCTTAACTGGCCTATTATTCCAAAATTCTTTTCAAAATTATAATAAGATATTTAAATATATGACTTTATCTAAAATTTTTCTTTATGGATGATGCTGGGATGAATGGTTTGCAAAATATTAAAGAACATTCATGCCCCCCTGGAGCTATTAGTAGTGCTAATAAAATTGACGTGACCCAATAGGTTGCTCTATTAATGGCAAATAAATATACCAGCTGAAGAACAAAATACAATATTTGTACCAAGTACATTCACTAACATAAACGTGTTTGTGGTGAAGAACTGAATTATGTATTCATGTTGGATTGAGGTAGAAACAGAACTGGGAGAACATGAGGTTTATCTTTTATACTTATGGTTTGGACATCCTCCCTAAAGAGTTCAATCTACTCTATTCGTAAAGGACATTCTTGTTTCTGAGGATATTTGGGGGTTCCGAGGCAATTAAGGAATACTTTTAGGATCTCAGATAATTAGGAGCCACATGGACATTGTATACAGCGAACCCGCTGCTGAGGGAAAAATCTCCAAGCCCTGCCTGAAGTCCTTGGCCTGACATTCCCCATGGCTGCCTTGGGTGGTGTGGGACCCCTTCTGATCAAAGAAAGGGCAATACAGAGTATGTGTCAACACATGTGCACTATCTTCCTCCCTGATACCTTGAGACAACAGCCTACCTAACCCTACACTATGAGCATTAAAAACTTTCTGTACCAATAAGAACCATGAGAACACAAAATACATTTAAGATGACAGGAAGATATTCAAGGATCCAGAACATAAGGGTTTTTCCAGGTTTTTCAAAGGTGTAAAAGAATAAGCATGAGATGCTCAAGAGCATACTCCCCTCAGGCTAGTTTTGGAAGCCCCCTTCTGGAAATACTGTCATTCGCATTATTTGCTATACAAAACATAAATTTTTGTTTTCTGACTACACCGAAAGGATATTTTGTTTTATTTCAAATGCTATTACATATTATCCCTTAATCAATCAACTGATCGATAAGTTATCAAAGCAATTAAAGATTCAATTAAAGAACTATTAAAGATTCTTACTTTTATCTGGACAATTTTAATTTCATCGAATCTTATATCAGCAAGAGATTTTCTTGTCTGGCCTCTTCGGTGTCCAAATTTACACTTATTTCTCATCACTTGTTCATCATCTTCTATGGGTCTTCGAACATATTTAAAGCGATCTTTGAGGGCTCTTTTCCATAAAAACTGTATAAAATAAAACAAGACAGTTAACCTTTGAAGAGGTTGAAATAATTTTATATAAACATAAATCTTTTCTATCACATTCGGGCTGAAAATGTTTTCACATCACAGTAACAGAAATAATATATCATTCCATTTACCCTTAGAAATTTTGTGATACTGTTATAAAAACTGCAAACCGTATATTATAAATAAGAAAATGGGGTCAGCGAAATAAAAATATTTTCTCAATGTCATATAGCTATTGAGTAAATATACTGGTTCTTGAATCTAGATTTTCTAATTCCTAAAATTGGATACTTTTCACTTTACTTTGCTGTCTCCAAACATACTCTACTTTTCTAGTGAGCTCTAGAAAGGAACTGATAATAGCTTATGCATATATGGATTGATGCATTTAAAGAAATTTTATCAATCCATATATGATTTTTTTAACATCCCTTGAAATTTGCTTCGGTGAATACTATTAGCATTCACTCTTTAAATATTTGTAGCACACCTACTGTTGCAAACACAAAGATACCCCTCCCTCACCCTGCTGGTATCTAACTCTCTCTCTGCCTCCATCCAGATCTCAGCTCAGTCACCACTCCCATATGGCCACACTAACAGCTCATTTCTTTTGGTTATCAGCTCTCATCTTTCTTTGTCAATAGTTATCACACCGGTATGTACCATCATCTATGTGATGATATTCTGTTTCTGTTGCTTTTCTTTTCTGTTCTTTTCATTTTTTCTTTCTCCCTCCCTTCCTTCCCTGCCTTACTTCCATTGTGCTATAAGCACGTGAAGACAAGGCTCATGTCTGCTTTGCTCACCAAGCCCAGCACACCGAGAGAGCAATAAGGTCAATCCTGTCCATTTCAGTAGGTTTGGGGAGATTCACATAAGTAGCTATTTGTAACTAAAGTGCTGTTCATAAAACCTCCCACAGCCCTGGTGAGGTGTGCTGTGGTTGAGGTTGGGGGACAGTTTTGTCCTCGATTAAGCACCTGAGGATGTGTGAGTCAGAGATCCTTCATCACTTTGCACAGGCTGGGATTTTGGATGCCACCATCATTGTTTACAACAGCACAGAAATAATGGATGGTTTATATTTTTTTAGCTATGAAATATGAACTAGTGCAAATATATTTTTCCTCTCATATTTCCTATAGCTCTGAAGGTTTTCTAAATCTGCTGGCCTGCTGGGAGATATTATAACAATCAACTGCTAGGACATTTTTAAATTGCCAATTTCTTCTTCCCAGACTCCCCCTTCTCTCCTTATTAACTGTCTGATAGGAACAAAAATAAAAAGACAAATCAAATGCAGTTTTTCACATGAGTACTCAACCAACGAGTTGCTACTTGCCTGGCATCATGAGTTCCTAATTCAGATGCCTCAGTAGATAATCTTTGTGTCATTGATTGATCACCCCTCTTCTCCATAGTTTTCCCGCTAGAGGGCATGTGGAAAGACCTATATAAATATACCTCTCCTCCAATCACTCTGCAATAAAAAACAGCCCTGAAATGACAGGCCTCCTGATCTGATACGTGAAGCAGTTCACAGCACCACCAGCAGATCGTTGCCCAGCATTTTAAACCCAAATATAATCATCAAGAAACATTCAGAAAAACCCAGCATGTGGACCATCTTACACAGCAACTACACTGGACTTGTCCAAAAAGTAAATACCAGGAAAAACAAAAAAGATCAGAGAGAGCATCCTAGACAAAAAGAAATCTGTACCACTTGGTAGGGGTGTTGTAATAGGGGAAGCTATGCATGTGTGGGGCAGGGGATACATATGGAGAAATGTCTGTAGCATCTTCTCAATTTCCCTGAACTTAACATTGCTCTAAAATTTAAAGTCTATAAAAAAAAGAAAGACAAATACAAAGAGAGGCACAGTAGGTAACAAGGAGAGAGAAAGAGAGAGAGAAGCTGGAGAAAGTGGGGTGAGGTATAACATTAATGAATGATGCAAGGCAATTATTTTAAGACGGGCTAAGATTAACAAAATGGCACCATGAGGTCACTTACAAAGCCACAGCCGTCTTCGTCCAGGAAAGGGTGGGCCTGCAGGAGGGCATTGACCACATCGTTATACTGTTGCGTGGTGGGATACCTGGTTAGCGCAACAAGGAGGACACTTGTCACTTCGAGAAGCCCACATTCCTTCCTTTAAGGTGAGTTTAAATTACACTCTCTTTTCTTCAACTCTTTCAAATATTGGGCCATGTTGGACTTTTTACCAATATGTCATCCAAAATCTGAAGAGGGTTGGTTCCAAATGAATTCTATTTTACTCTGAAAACAGACCCTCTCCCACAGGAACAAGTCCTGTTATTACTCACAACGAGCCTTCCAGATACTTAGTCATGTCGGCCTGGAGAAACTCAATGATCCTTATTCTCACGCTATGATCAGGACACTTCTGTTCTGCTAGCATGCACTTGACATCATAGGGAAACTCTGGTAAAACATAGGCCTTCGTCCAGTGTGATGCTTTATTCCTTGCTAGCACATGTTTGGCATTCCTTCTGTTAAATAAAAATACACACAGAGGGAAATTCTATTGTAAATACATGCAGCTTATTAATTTTCTACATCCTGAGAAATTATGCTATAAGCCACTTTCCTAAGACCTAAATATATGAAAGTCATCAATCCATCTTCCATCCATTCATCTATCAGTGAATGTTTGAAGGCTCATTAGGTATCTCCGTTTTCTTTTTCTTTGTACCACATAAATACTTGTTGTTCTGGGGAGAGGCAGGTGTGTGGGGGGAAATGTCATAATGATATAGACTTTAGAATAAAGCCTGAAGTTGAAAAGAATATTAATCCATATTTCTTGAAGAAATAATATGTAATGCATAGCTCAAAACTGAACAACATAGGAAGCAAAAAGAGAGGAAGTTGTAATTCAGCAAGGCAACTGAGACATATAATAAAGTCATAGCACCTGATTAAGAAAATACTTCTAATTAATTTATTCTGCTGCTGTTTATTGTGAAATACATGCTCTATTTAATTTAGATGGTTTGGCTATTTTAACAGGTAAACTTTGTTTCTAAATTAAAAATAGGTATCAGTTACTCTGATTTCATTCAGATGAAGTTTCTACCAAACGCTACAGAAAATTATAGCTACAGAAAGCAGATGGGTAGTTGCCTGGGGCTGGAGGCAGGAGAGAAGATTAACTGCAAAAGGGCACACATATTGAGGGGAATATGATCCAAAATGGGTTGTGACCATGGTGCACAAACATATAAATCTGCTAAAATTAACTGAGCTATATACTTGAAATGGGTAAATTTTACGTTATGTAAATTATACCTCAATAAGGCCATTTATAAAATTATCAGAACCACTTTAAAACCTTAAAGTTAGTGACTGATCATTAAATGTGTAAAAAGAAGACTGGATAGTAAAATTTCCAACTGACAGTTGCCCAGAGGCACTAGGTGGCTTTCCATATACTTAACTAACAGGCTTGACTGGAATGAAAGTGAAGGAATAAATGCAAAGTAGAAGACAGAAAAAAAAAAAAAACAGAAAGATTTCCTAAATTAGCCTAAGTAGGTTAACTTTCTGACACAACCATGGAATCCTTAGTAGTCCTAACAAAAATCAGATGAGTTTTGAAAGGTCAGGTTCCTTTAGAATTTTAGGTCATGTGCAATAAAACATAATGATGTACAATAAAATATAAGAAATAGAGAAGAGAGAGCACTCGCCTCTCTTTCTATGATAAGCTCTCTTCTTTTTCCGTCCTTTGGTAGTCACTGTATCAGTGATAAATATATGCCCTCACTAAAATAAGCACACTGATAATTTAACACGTGATTAATAGAACAACAGGCAATTCCCAGATGAAATCTGTGCTTCAGCCCAAATCATGTCCAAATATGTTTCTCTCTCATTTCATTCATTCAATTACTATTTATTGGGGTCTACCATATGGCAGTTACTCTTTTACAATCCCTATTTCCATTCCCATCGCGTTAGCTTGTTTCTTTCTCCCATGATCTCCCTTATTTACTCAGACCAAAGGTGCAAAGTAACGACAAGTTTTGTTGTTTTTTTTTTGCCCCCATATTTTGTGCCTTCGCAGGGTTTTTAAAAGGTGATATAACTGCCAGTGTTAAGCTCAGTTTCAGTACAACATCCAGGGTTTCCAAGTAGTGAAGTTAGTGGCATGACCCCTTCAGAATTTTGAGGTTGCCATCTCTCATTTAGTACCATGTCAATATTCCAATGCTGTAAAATAGGGCTTGGTACAATTTTTACCTTCTTGTTCGACATATTTTTTCTTTCATACGTCTCTTTTCTTCAAAATCAGGGTAGGAACTATATAGCATGATATTATTTCTAGCAAATGCCAGAATGTATCTAGACACACACAGACTCTTTCAAAGCCAGATATTTCATCTTGCTCCTAATAGAGTCATTAGACAAAATGAGAGAGGCATAACATTTTCCTTTTCTTTACACTAAACCATTTTATAAGTTATTTTGGAAGTGACTAGAATCCAAACTATGCCAAATGGGAACAAGTCAAAACTGGTATTACACAAGAAAAGGGACTCATCAGAAATTAAAAATACATTCTAACTGCAAATAGTTAGCAGGCACAATTGTTTCCTACCCATAAAATGATGTTTGCATTGGATTAAAAAATATTTTTACGATTCCTATAATCTTTTTATGAAGTTAAGATTATGTTTTAATATGTTTATTAAGTAGAGTTCTATTGGCAGAACACCAATAGAAGTCAGCCTAAAGTAAGTGCAGGGAGAGGAAAGCACTTGCAAATGAGTAAGACACTGATATCTCTGTGCCCACCTCAGAGCCAGTGCTCTTCAGCAAAATACCACCACAAAACAACACATCTCCAATGCAATGGATCTCAACTCTGGGCACACAGGAAGAGCTTTTAAACATGTTAATGCTGAGGATTGATGGCAGTCTAACTGAATCATTCTAACTGCACTAAACACTCCGTTTATGTGTAGAGTTTACATTTATGATAATAAAACATAATAAAGTTAAGCTTACACATTTGATAATTTGCAGTACCATTATTGCAGTATGCACTAATTTTTAAAAAAATTATGAAATGGGGAGTCTCATGAAAAAGTTAATTAACTCTAAAATTTTGTTTAATTCTAATAAGCATGAAAAAATCATTGACTTCTTCTTCTGCTCCTAAGGAGCAGATAGTATGGTCTGATGTGGCTAACCAAGAGTAAAGAAGATGGTCTTATCAAGAACGGGTCTATTAAAACAGAAGATCTTAAAACTTCTCATCAGAAGAAAAAAAAGTTGTAACTATATATGGTGCCAGATGTTAACTAGACTTATCGTAGTGATCATTTCACAATATATACAAATATTAAATTACCTTGTTATATATCTGAAACTAATGTTATATGTCAATTATATCTCAATTAAAATTTAAAAAATAAAAAAAAACTGTAACAATAAATTTGTGTTAAAAACAAAACATACTGTAACGGGCCATGAAAACGTTATGTATTTAAGGTGGCGAGGTAAGACCTAAGATGGTGGTATGGAAAATTTTAAATTCCCTCAGCAAGGTAGACTGCAATCCCCCCAGCAAGGTAGGCTGTAATACCCTCTGACCAAGGGCCGGAATTCTCCGCCCAGACATCCTGTTGGCTTGCTTAAAGGTCAGGCCATAATCAGGCCATATGGTTAGCCAATAAGGAACTGCTACCTGTCCTGTGCGTGGGAAGTTAGCCCACCATAAAACTAATATAAGGAACCCATGCTGAGAATCAGGGCTCTTGTTCTCGCTGCTGTGTCAGTGGAGGTTTGAGCCCGGATTCGAATTTGAAATAAAGCTTTCTTTTTTATCTAATTCCCTAACAATACAAACAAGCAAACAAAAAACAATAGTTCTAGTTGAGCTCCAGCTAAAGAAAAATCTCAATGCCCAGAAGACAGAAGATGAGCCTTAGCAGGGAAAAGAAGAGAGACAGATGTTACATGAGGACAAGGACTATTTGTTTTATCTCCAGTGAATATAACCTAGCTTAGTAGAGTTAGTGCACAGTGACTTTTGTGGAAAGAATAAATACAATCAGCTGAAAAGAGTAGTTACTTGGGCACTCATTTTGAATTCATTTTGCTCTGGGTAATGTTTTGAACATTTCAGTGGTTGCTCATTGTATTCAAGGCTCTGGTAATCCAACTCACCATTTATGTTCCAAATACAGTCCTCATATCACTCATTCTGCTTTTCCTTAACATCTTCTACTTTAATTTCTTCAAATCACTTTACTGAGGACTGCTTCCTAGAAGATCAGTAATGGTTTCCTAATTCACAAATCCAAGACCTTTTAACCATCTACATGGACTCAGCTCCAAGCTCTGTGTTAAAGGATTATAAATCTATCATCGATGATCTCTTTTCCATGCTCCATCCCAGATCTCCAATAACTTGTACACTGTTCATCTCATATATAACACATCTAAAACAAACTATGATCTTTTCTATTTTAGACTAGTTTTCTATTGGCTATAGACTTTAGTGTCTCTCCACTCAGAAAATTCTTATGTTGAAGCCCTAATCCCTAATGTGGCTATTTTAGGAGATAGGGCCTTTATAGGAATAATCAAGGTTAAACAAAGCCATGATATGATAGGGGGCTGGGAGAATGGGGTGAAGGGTTAAAGAAATAGAAATTAGTAGTCGATAGATGGTCATGGGGATGGGGAGCACGGCATAGGGAATGCAGTGAGCATTAATATATTGGCTAGGTGGAAAACCAGAGAAGAAAAGGAGCAATTAGGGGGATCATTTTATAAACTATATAAATGCCTAACCAATGTACTGTATACTTGAAACAAATTAAAATAAATACATACATTTTTTAAAAGTTAGCATATTTAGTATGAATTGTATCAAAAAGTGTAAAGAGAAACTGATACTATTAAAATATTTATCATACTCCATGAAAATATATTCAGTTGTTCATTGAATCACATATTCTCAGTTCAATTTTTAAAATTTCTATTTAATTTCTGTGTGGCAGGAACTATGCCAAATGTTGTGTTTACAATGAAAAAAGAAACCCCCAGTATTTGTCCTTGAGGTGCCTCTAATCTAATCAAGAACTACAGACTTTAAAGTTATTAATTTCATTATGTAGTTTTACAAATAAAGCAAAGACACTACTCATAGAAGACAGGGATCCTTGGCTAGCCTAGAACGTCAACGGAGGGGCTTCGGAAATAGAGATTTTGAACAGAATCTTCAAGGATGAGCAAGTAGGTAAAGGAAAAGAACAATACAGCCTGACACAAATGCCATGCAAAAGACTCTTAACCAACACCTGTCGAATGAATAGTGCCCTAGGCAGAGGACAGGAGGAAGAGGTCACGGTGGCTGCAATGATTTCACCTCATATGGCTGAATGATGCACCACCTTCTGAGATAGGTCATAGAAAAGGAATGAATCTTCTGCCTTATCCCCATTCTATAGCTCTGGACCAGAGGGAAAATATTTAAAATAAGTACCACTGCCTTGTACTTATCTGCCCCTCCCCACACACAGTTGATTGCACAGGAAGGGCACCTGGTCCATGATGGGCAATTCATTTCCCCAGATACTGAGTCAGTTAGCTGGGACAACCTGAGATGTTTCCAGGGAGAACTTCCTTTGAAGTCAATGCTATGGCAAGACAGTCACATGCCAGTCAGTCTGTGGAGACCAGAGCAGCCCTCAGTAGTAGGATAAATCTGTCCTCTTAGGGAGAAGCAAGGGAATGAGGCAGAGAAGGGAAGCAGAAGAGATACTGAAATGGCTATCACGTGGCTCCACAAGAAGATGGACAGCTGCTCCCCTGGCTTTCCAGCACTAGTTCCTCCAGATTTTGCCCTTAGAGTCTATGAAGTGCTTTTCTAACAATAAACTCCTCTTGTCTTAAGTTAAGAATGCATTGTGGTTCTTACACCCAAATATATATACAAAAGCAGTGGCCGTGAGTTCCTTTTCAGACTTCTTTAACCCTGAAATGCTTGTGGATAGAGATGGGCAACAAGAGGTCAAATAGGTTAGGAGAGACTCTGTGAATAGAAAGATATGGCAATATCAGCTCTGGTTTCCAAACCCTACAATTTCTCTACATTTTCTAAGCCAGTCCTCTTTTTCTCTTTCTCTCTTGCCAGACGCTATGAAGAATGAGAAACACCATGAAGCACAGGGTTGCTCCTTTGACCACACATGTGAAAAATTGGGAATAATAATCCTGCCCTGCCAGTATCTCAGGACAATGAGGAATGAATATCATCAAAGGGCTTAGAAAAGAGGAAAGACTTACATGAATAGAAGGTTTCACCCTTATCTTTCACTGGCACTGAAGGGAACCAAAATTTTGTCCCTCTGAAGCTGTTTTTTTGGGATACTGATTTTAAGCTATTTATTAAGAAACAAAATTTAGATAGAAACTTAGACACCCCACCCTCTTTCCTGCCAGAGTCTGAGAGAAGCACCTGCCTTAGGAGGAAAGCTTTGACTTAATAATTTTAAGAATCTTCACCCCAGCATTAGTCAGGAAGACTCCAAACCTGTTAGCTAGATAGCATCCCCCATCCTCACCCCCCACTCCCAGCTGTGTCCCATTGTTTCTGAGCTGCCCAGCAAGAATTTCCCTGCAGAGTATGTCCCAGCTCTTCCTCAACCATCTGTAAATTGCCTATTCTCCCTTCTGAGATCTAAAACCCCATCCCCTACCTTCTTTCTCCTTTGTCCAGAAATGTCTCATATACCCAAAGTTGCCACACTATCTTTGGAATTTTCATGCTATGTGAACCACCCATGCATATGTATCAAAATTTTTATTTTCTCCTGTTAATCTGTCTCTATTAATTTGATCATTAGCCCAGCTAGAAGAACTTAGAAGGTGGGAGCAATATATTATTATTTTTTTAACCTCTACAGCAGCAAGTATGAAAATGAAAGAAGTCCTACGGAAAGGGAATACTACCTGGAGCAGTGTTGTCTACACTGAGTGCCTTTCGTTTGCTTCTGTTGAGCTAGCACTCAGCAGGTTTTATTTATTTTTAATGCTCACAAAAGACCCATGAGGAAAGTGTTATTGTTATTATCCCCATTTTGCAGGTGAGAATGCCAAATAGGAGTCAAAGGTATGGGCGAAAATGAGCCCTAATGTTAGGAGTTCTTGAGAATCTGGGGCCTTTATGACTGACTAGTGGTGAGTGTGTGAGGTTGAAGGTGGTGGAGAGGAAAGAGAACAGAGAAAACAGCCCAGAGCCCAAGTCTGTTTTGCCAGAGCCGCTGATCAAAGGCGCAGCTAGCTTTTCCCTGCACTCCTGGGAAAGAGGCCTGATGTCAGGGGACTGAGGCAGATGCCATTAGACCCCTGAGCTCCCACTCCGACGATGGTGGATCCTGTGCAGAAGTGAGTATGACTCATTTGGGGAAACTAGAGAGAAACCCCTTAACCTAAGTCTCAGTTTTCCTCATTTTCAAAAAAGAGAGAAAATGCCCACCTTGCAGGACTGCTGTGTGGCCTAAGTGGGGTGACAATGAAAAAGGAAAACTATAAAGGAACACACCCTGGCTTGTCTAGTATGCAGTTACTCTCCTATGCAAGCTGGCATCTCTCCTTTCAATGGCAGTGCATTTAAGGAAAACATTTGCTCATCAGTGGCTGAAAACAATACATATCAAGAGTGATGCATGAACCACACAGCCAGGTGGCACCACATCTTACTCATAATCACGTTCACGGCTGTCTGAACACCACATTGCTGAGGCTGGTGTCTAGGTCTATGGTTTTCCTTTGTTCCAATGCTGTCCATATATTGAAAAATTACACCACTTAAATCCAGTAAAGGAATACAATAGTCTCCCCTCTTACCTGTAGAGGATACATTCCAAGAGTCCTAGTGGATGTCTGAAACCACAGATAGTACTGAAGAACCCTATATACATATACTTCCTACACAATACCTATGATAAAGTTAAATTTATAAATTAGGCTCAGTAATAGTAATAACAATAATAATAAAATAGAACAATTAAAACGATAAAACAAGGGTTACTTCAACACAAGCACTGCAATACTGCAACACTCGATCTGATAACTGAGATGGCCATTCAGTCACTGAGGGGCAGATACACAGACAACGTGGATACCCGGGACAGAAGGATAATTCACATCCCAGGCCGGATGGAGTGGGACGGTGCATGATTTCATCATATTACTCAGAACAGTGTGCAGTTTAAAACTTATGAACTTATGTTTATTTCTGGAATGTTCCATTTGATATTTTTGGACAGCAGTTGAGTGAGAGTAACTGAAACCATGGAAAGCAAAATTGTGAATAAGGCATGGGGGGTGGGGTGGCTTCTGTATAAGGAAATGTTTACTAAAGCAGCACATCTATCAATAATAACCAAGTTAAAACAACTACAAAATTCAAAACAAAAACAAAGACTCCACAAAAGGCATATTCAATAGGACATTATTCACTGAATAAATTCTATCTTTGTGGTTACTGCCAATCATCTTAGTTTACAACAAAGATATCCCTTTTTTTCTTTAATGATGTATACTTGAAAGATGCATAATATAATCTCAAAACTTCACTTTTCTAACACAAAGATCAGAAAATTTAACCTTTATCCTTTACCAAACATTTTCATCACTTGGTTAAAAAAAAAAAAAATCCTTTCCAGAAAGCAAAAAATTTCCACTTAGAAATGCATTTAAATAAATAAAATCTCATAAAAAAAGAAAGACAAATATTATCTTTTGGCTTTAAAATGTTTAGAAGTTGGCAATCCCACCTCTGTTTCAGTACTCTTTGGTCAATTAGTCCAAGAGCAAGGTTTCCAGCTGCAGAGAAAGATGCAGTGTGCTCCCCATGGATGGCTGGACTGGAGGTCTGCTCATTCCTGTCACTAAGAAGGAAGAGGTGGGTTAGGAGTTGTTCAGCAGGAGCCACAACCTTTGCTCTCAGGGGATTCTAAGGGTAGGAGACAGTCCATAGAAAACATATGATCTGCGTCTTCTTTAAGATCCACATTAGAGTCACGACTAAGAAAACTTAAGAAAAGACCCTCTGGGGTCATCTCACTCAGTGGCAGTGGTTCATAAATGGCAGGAAGAAGACTGATGACAGTTCACAATGCTATTTTCACTGATTAGTCATATTTCTAAATGTTGTTAAGATAATTCTTTCTTTTATGGAGTGACAGTGATAATAGAATATACCTTTATTGATTAATAGTCTGACTTGACAAACAATCCAAAAGAGATCCCTTCTCTACTTCTTGCCTTTTATCTGTGAAATCTCATTATATGAGCACCACATTCCACTGACTCTCTTGTTTTCTGAGTGATACTGCTGAAGCCCAGAAGGCTTCACCACCACAAGCCACACAGTAGCAGTGTCAGGAGTTGACCTCAGTTTTTGGGCTTCCTGTTCAGTGATTTTTTTATCAGGTTCAACAAAAACAACAACCAAAAAGCAACTGCAAATACTTCTACCTATTACATATTCTTATCATTTGCCTAAGCTTGAATAGGATACTAAATATCCCATTCAAACATGGCCTACAATTTCTTTTTAAAATAACATACCAGGCAACCATTAGCCATTAAATGAAATATGTATTCAAGTTGAAATTCATCTGCAATCTTGATCTAGAATGCTATTGTGGACTCTTTAGGAGTCTTAAGCAATATTTATTCTATCTGCTTTGTTTTACAGTTGTAACTCAGAAAAGTCAAGTGACTCTCCAAGGTTAGATGGGTAGCTAATATCAGAACAGGGGTTTGAAATCAAGTGTTTTCATACCTAGCTTCAGGGTTCTTTCTACTATACCATGTTCCCTATTTCTAATTAAGCACCTAATTAAATAGCATATTCTCATCCTTCTTTCTATTATCACAAATTCCACTTGACAATATATTTGTCCAGTGACAATACATTTGACAATCAGCAAATACAACCAGTAAGTCCACATGCAATTAAGGGTTTGCACCAGAAAAATCTAACTCGAATACAAAACAACACAATCCTTAAAGTGTGTCAGCTACTTACTGGGTAAAGTGAAAAACCCTCACTGATAAATCCCTGGACAACCAGTGTTCCCAGTCTTGGCTACATTTGACAATGGCTTTCTTAATCAGATTCACAAAGCTTAGTATTTAACACAAGGCTGTTTTGGTCTGGGAGAAGAAGAGCTTTTCTCAAAGACTGTGAAACTCAGCATCGGTGAGAATTAACATGGAGTTAGGTACTGTATTTTTTTTTTTTTTTTTACAACCTACAGATGAAGCTGCAGGAATATCAACATTTAACAGAATCAGTCCAAGTCAGTGGTAGAACCAGGAATGAAGCCCAGATTTCCTGGCAGTCCAGCTAGTTCTCATTTACTATGAGAACATTATAAACTGATTTGCAGTGGAAACAAGGCCGCCTGTTTTCTTCCAAGCTGTGCTTAAGGCCATATCAAGATTCCACTCAACTGAAGAGAATTTCCAAAAGTCCAACTCATCCAAGAATGCTGGGAAATTACTTTGAGCTCTATTTGAGGTTCACAGCCTCTCCTTGCTGGAAAGGAGTAAAAGCATACAATGGAAACTTCATCAAAAGTCACATTTGAAGAGTGTGCTTTTACATAGATAATGTCAAAACAACGGGAGAAATCCTTCAAATAAATCGGATGGTAGACTCTCCAGACCAACCATGGACCATTCCTTCAAGTCTATCTATCCCTCTCAATGTCCCAAATATCCAAATATTCTAGAAATCAAGTTACTTAAGTCAAGTCTCTCTAATATTATATTGCTTACCAAAGAGTAAGACAGAAATATATATTATTATAGATGTAATCTGAAAAAAGTAAACATATAGATTTCATCAAACGTCACAATTTTATTCTTTAAATTAATGAATAATTCATCTGCAGCAATTATTTAACCTTAGAAATCTTCCAAAAAAAGTCTAGACTATGGAAAAACCAAATCAAAATGCCTGAAATGATCCTGGAACTTAGATTTGTAAAGTGAATATTTTAATTTCATAATTTCTGTTATCATCACTTTCATTGCAAAAGCCAGTGATTTAAAATAATTAATTAATTAAAATATCCCTAAACCTCAAAGCCATTCCAAATTTTTCTTCATAATTTCTGCGGGATGCTATTGCAGCATTCAGCCTTCCAAGAACACTCTTGAGAAATTAGAAAACCCATTGTATCAACAGTCTTTAGCAAATTATATTGTGAAGGCCTCTAGCAAATTACCTTGTGAAGGCCTTGAGAGGAGAATATAAATTAGTTACTATAAGGAATCCTTGGCAAATAAACACATACATAAATAAATAAATACTTTAGGGAAAAGCAAAGGAGCAGCAAAAATGGCTTCCCCAAATCCTGATTTTAAGACCTAAGCTGCAAGTGTCCATATCTACGCATGCTGTTTGTATATTTCAACTGCTTATTACAGATGTTTCTAGATTGGAATTCCTGGTTTACAGACTCCCCTAATAATTGAAGTCGGTGTTTAAAAAGTGGTGCATTAAAAAATGTAACTAGATTCATAAAACTTTGCAAGAAGTGCCCCTTATGCAGATGTTAGAAATACTATACACAGAATCTAGCTGGAAATTGTCAATTTTCAAAGAGGCTTAAACCCCAGTATCATCCTATAGCCCTCATCGGGAAAGCACAGCATCAAAAATAAGGCATTCGTGAACAGACTTACTCCTGGGCTGCTGCTGCCTGCGTGAGCAGGGCTCTTTCTCTAGGGCTTCCAGGGGGCTGCAGTCCTTGACTCTTCTGCTTATATTTTTTAATTAAATCCATCAGAACAGCCTGGTGCCCAATTTTTTTTACCAGTTGCTGAACCATCCGATCATTAAGAGCTAGAAGAGCGGCTCCACTTACTTCCTCCTCTGGGGAAAAGAAATAAAAAGTCTCTACATTCCTGCATGGTAAAGCACTGTAAAAGACAGCCCACTCTGAGCAAGAAAATATTATTTCTGGTGTTAAAAAGATCATTTAAACTTTCCCTCTCATGTTATGAAATTATTTATTTCTGACAAAGAACACTGATGTTGCAGAATTCCAAATCAATATCTGCTCCTAAGAAAGAACTAGAGCATGGAGTCACAATAAAATCTCATTACTTCCACATTATTGCCTCCCCACTTCCAATCCTTTTTTACTGGCATGTTTTTATAAGGAAAAAAATCTTGGGAGATTATTATTAGTAATGTCTCCCAGGCCATATTCAATACTGGTAAATCTAGCACTGCACAAAACACATGTGGCATTATTTAAGGACAAAACTAGTATCAAATGATATCAAATAAGTATTTTAAGTAACTATTAAGACTTTGTTTTGAATTCTTTTCAGAATAGATTCTCTCATGGAGAATCTCATGAGAGAATCATGAGATTCTCTCATGGCAAACTCTGCCACAGCCAGTCAAGAAATGAAAGCTCCGCACTGAAGCAATTCCACATCCACACTCACATGCATTAGGCAACAAAAGCAATTACCAATAACAAAGGACACTCAATAGCTAGGCTGCTCAATTAACATTATTTAAAAGTGTAAACAACTCACCTTGAAACCTATGAACTAGCTCTCCTAAATTTTTCTCCACCAACCAACTGCAGACCTGATCAACTGACCAAGCTTCCATTGCTGTATCCTGTAAATGAATACACCTGTAGAATAAAAGGTCTGAAAAAGATTCTTCAGTTTTTCTTTCAGATTGTTGTTTTATTTTATTTATTTACTTTTACCAATCAGCTCTCTAATTTCAGTGCCTTACTTTGGTAGACTCTTTAAGATTCTCAATACTAAGCTTCTTTAAAAATGACCATTTTCTGAATACACATCTAAAAGTTGCTAATAAAACAAATATTCTTTTTAAAAATGAGACTGATTTGAACTGTTTCCTAGTCTCATTTCTCAAATTTCTTCACCTTCTCCTACTTTTTTTCCACAGGCATCCCATAGCTTTACTAACAAACAGACAGAGACGTACAGTGGTACCCAATCCTGTACCATTAACACCCAGGTTTGTTCACAAAGAAAAGAAAGGTGTGAAATTCACCACTACTGGGCTCATCAGGAAGTGGTTGACATTTACAAAAGGGGCGGGCAGGGAAGGAAGGGAGGAAGGATCAGATAAAGTCTGACTGAGATACTTAGTAAACCAAGACAGGTTAACCCCTTGCTGCTTCCCAGCTTGAAGAGAAAGCTTGTAGCTGCTTTTGATTGCTTTGGGTTAGCAAGAGGAGGAAGTAGCAAAACAGTTTCTCAGGAGAATCCGAGAATGTTCCTTTCTTTCCTTTAGACAATCTTCAAATATTCCTTTCAGTTCTAGAACTTTATTGAACACCATTATGATTGGTAAGATAACTGGGAAAAACTAGCTCATTGATTGAAAACATTTTTTTTTTAAGTTTTAGTTGTGAAGATTCCCAATTATGAGAAAATAATTAACTATGTTAATAGTTGGTAAATAAAAGAAGTACATATGGAGTTTAGATTATTTTTTAAATATTCAGTTATTTTTTAATGCCCCTATTTTTCTGTAACCACTTAGAAAATTTAAATTAAAACAAGTATGCCAGTTTCAATAATTTTTTCTGTTTCCCTGAAGCAGCTCATGCCTGTCTCTTTCTTAAAATGACTTAGTCCAAAATATTTTCAATGGGCTGGGAAGAAACTAAAGAAAAATTTAAAACATTTTAATCTTTTAACATTACTTTTGATTTTATCTTTCACTCTTAATGTAGATTTACTTGTAGAGTAAGACACTGACTCTTCCATAAAGACAGAGGGAAAAGTGCTCCTAGCAAAATAGAATCATAAGGTAAAAATATGTATCGCCAGACGTTCTCAAAATAAATATGGTATTTTTCATTTCTGAGTATTTGAGTAAGTTACAATTTCCAATATAGAGTGGTGGGAAGGGAAAACATTTACCTTTCACATTTGACAATCTGAAATGATAACAGCCTTCAAAAATCATTTCCTAGAAAACAAGTGCACTTCAAAGTAATAAGCCACATTCTCATAACTATTCACAAACACCAAGTTGCAAAATTGAAAACAAGGGTTAAACACAAAAGAACGCCTTTCTGAATTACAGCGGTGGATTTAATTTGCTACGACAACAGTAGCCACAGAACTCCTCCCCTAGGCTAAGCAGTAAGAGCAGGGTGTGAAAAGTCATTATTTGCGAGACTCTGGTGTAAATTAAAAATCACACCTTCCCGTCACACTTCTGGCTTCCTTGTGAAGAGTAGGACTTAGGGAAAGAAAAAAAAAAAGCAGAAAAGAAAGAAAGAAAAAAAACAATTCTCTAAACTCCAAGATTAAAAGGCATGCAGAGCAGAAGATACGGCCCTGTAGACATCAAAGAATAAAAAGAAATTTGAAAATAAAATAAGTCTTTGGAAACCCTCTCATATGTTTTAATTCCCAGATTTTTACCTAATTCTACTTTGGGGAAAAACACAGCAGTTATCAAATTATAGCTTCATACAAAAACAATAAGATTTTTTAAAAACTACTATAGATTTTGTTCATTTGTTTTTCTAAATATTTAAGAAAATGAAATAATATCACTGCCTAAAGTAATATCTTTAAGTAGACACCTTAAAATTTCCTCTCACATAATGACTAGATATACTGTTTATATGATTTTATACATAAGCAAATAAAAGATATGTCAAATGAGAAAAGACACATCCAACAGTTTTACTGCATACCCAGAAGTTGCAGAAAGATCTGAAAAGATTTTAAAATGTGAAGACAAGTACCATCATTAAATATTTTAAGACAGAATAATACAAAAAGAATAAAATAATAAGAACATCATATGTGACTAGCCTTGTTTCTGCCTAGTTAGCTGTCAAAGCTTATGGGTCATCAGCATGGACTACAATTCTCTGGGTTCTTGCCAGAAATGGGAACAGTGAGCTATGCTATTAACCTTTTCCAAAAGCGAATGTGTAATGAGAAGACTTGATAGTCTAAAGATGTCAGTTCTTTCAAAATTAATTTATTAATTCCCATTAATATTCAAATAGGTTGTATGTTTTTACTTACTCTGGTATCAGTGTTTATCTGGAAGGACAAACAGACAAAATAGGTCAAAGTATGTGGCCAAAGGATTTGCACACCAAGATGTTCAAAAGCACTACAAAATTAGAATAAATATAAAAGCATGTTACTGGAGCAAAAGAAGACAGATCATTGAACAGACTAGAAAACTGGAAACAGAAATATACATATAGAAATATTAAAAAATGTTGATTCAAATAGGTAATGAGAAAAGGGAGACTACCTCATACCACCTATAAAATAAATTCTTTAGATGAGTTAAATAATTAAACATGAAAATTAAATTTAAAAATTAAAATAATTTATAATAAGATTGAAAACAAAAAATAAAAGATGGCCAGATTTGACTACAAAAAATAAAAAATATGTATATATACATATATAATATATAATTATAAGGAATGAAATAATTCCTTTAAACCAATAAAAAGATAACTATACCATTAGAAAAAAGAAATGGGAAATTTATTAACAAAATTTTAAATAATTAGGTATCTAAAAATGTAAAACATTCTTTGTAATAAAATTGATTAAATATCATTTTGTAGTCTATTGAAAAGGTAAAACTTTTTAAATGATTAGCAAGAGTGCTAATATTCTCTTACACATTGCTAAAGAAAGTACAAATTATTCAGTTATATTTTTGCTTTTATAGAATTTAAGTAATTCACTTAAATTCTCCTAGTTTGCAAGGGAAAGAGAAGCTCTGGGCCTCAATCTATTTAACTTTAAAGAATGCTAATATAAATCAAAAATCATCAAGATAGTCTTATACTTTGACTCCAAAATAACATTTTTATGAATTATCTTAAGGATATGAACAGAAATGAGCTCAAAACTGTGCTCTGTAGTAATAGTTAAAATAACAAAGAAATTGGACGAACTAGGTTTCTAGCAATAGGAACTCACTACTGAATTATGGTAATTTATATTTAAAATGGAATACTATACAGTGATTAAAAATTGCATTTAAAAAATAACAATATAGAGAAAATTACAAAATATAATTAAGTGAAAATAAGTTTAAAACCCTATGATTTAATATTATAGATAGGATAAAATACAAACAGAACTAAATATATAAGTAGGATAAAGACTGGGAAAATATGCACTGAAAGGTAAAAGTAGATGTCTCAGTCTGGTGGAATTTTCTAATTTGTAACTCTTAAAATTTTCTCAATGGAAGAACTGCACTTTTATTTTCAGGTAAGTTAGAATTTTAAAGATAAAAAATAATAAGTGATATTTATGGATCTTTGCTGAAGAGGCTTTGGCCCATGGGTCGTATCTGAGAAAATCGAAAGAAAGAACACTAGGCTAGATCTGGCTCATGAAAGTGGTTTTGGTTACTTTGTTTTAAAAATAGATTTTTACCTACAAATCTGAAGTCCTGATTTCACTCAAAAAATCAGAAGTTCTGGCAATGCTGTGTTTATATTTCTGAGCAGCAACAGACTGAGTAGTGGCTGCTCCCTTGAAAGAAATACAGGTCACTCTGAGATGCATTGCAGGGTATCGGGAGCAAACAGGAAGTTTGAAACAAACTGGATCCCAGATAGCTAACATCTGTCAACTATTGAAAGAAGATGGTCTTAAGAAGAATCATAAATAACCATGTATGTATATGTGCACAATAATATATCTTTGAATATTCTTAATTCTCTATTAATTAACTTTTTTTAAACTCCTAGAAGAAATAATACCTACCACCTATTGGAGGGGGCGGCGGGGAATACATTTGCCATGGGAACTTTAAGGCAGAGATTATAATATATATTAGAATTTAGGCATTGAGTCACAGATCACGGACTTGAAGCTTTGTGTCTCAGAAAGCCCTGGTGTGTTGAGGCTTTCCTTTCCTGGCAACTACATCCTTGAAGTAAGATGCACAAAAATTTATTGAGCACAGACCTTGGCTTAATGTAGCTCTTGTTACATAGTGCAATGTGCACGTGATAGTGCAGGTGAGAATTGCTTTTAGAGCTCTGAATGGAGGCAAGAATTTGTTAAAATATTATAGTTATTAAATTGTTTCTTTGGAGGCATTCATCTGTTAGAGCACATAACAGTTGATTTCTGCATCCTCCTATAAGGCTTAGCTTGTAAGAGTCAAACTAGGCTCTCCTAATCTGTTATACTGAGTGTTTGTCTGACTCTGTAGGCCCCTTCTAGAAGCAGAGGACACAAGGTAGTAGATCTCACTGCAATGTGAATCAAACCACAGAGAGGCGGTCTGGTGATGAAAAAGGCACTGGACCCTGTAGTTCTCCTACAAGACTGGTACAGTTGAATAACAAATGCTCATGCTTCTATCAGACCTGGGTTTCTCTGAAGACAGACCAGGATGTTCAAATTTTTTGTTTATACAAAGCTATTCTTTAAAATAAAATCGTCCCCCAAGTGGTGCCAATTGGTAAGTTATAGTCTAATGTTAAATATGACTGTGTGTATTTGAATTTGGGGTGGGGGACAGGGGAAGAGTGAAGGAGGGAGGTAGAGAAAGAAGGAAAGAGAAAAAGGGGAGAAGGGAGAAGGGAATAAGAGTGAGGGAATTCCAGAAAGAATTGAGGTTGAGTATCTTTCTCTTTACTCTGGTAGAACTGGGATTCAGAACCTGATATTAAATTTGCTATAAAATAATGAAAAATTGGTGTCTTACATTCCTGATTTATTAGACTGAGATTAATAATAACATGCTGTCACTTTTTAAAAAAATTAAGTAAGTCATAAGTATTAAGAGAAACCGGAGGTGGCAAAACATAAATTAGGTGCACTTTAGCATCATGTTGTGCTTCTATTATGGCATTTGTCACATAGAAATAAAAATAATTATAAAGATTATAGAGCTGTATTTTTCACATTATATGTTCAACTTTGTAGTACTAACTGTTAGTACTACAAACCAACATGTAGTAAGTCATCAATTAATATGAGTAAATGAACTGCTTAGTTCCCTATTAGTAAATGCATAGCTAGTAAACTTAGTGGCTAGTAGACTAAATGGCTAGTAAAACTGCATAGCCTATGTCAACTACGTAACTTCCTACCAGTAAGTGAATTGCATAGTTAATAAGATAATAAGCTCAAAGCAAAGAGTCAGCAAACCTCACCACAGTGACAGTATGAAACTGCAGACTCTGAAATGTAGGCACGTTTCAAAGTCAAAGAAATTATTTTGCTCTAGTCGTAATTCATAAGACAAATACCTGCTTATAAAAATACTGTCAAACGTTTTACATTAAATTGTGACATTTCGTACCTAAAGTTCAAAGACTCTATGTTATTATATCTTACTCATGTGGTATAAGTTGTGATGCAGAACAGTGTTGATTCGATTGCTAAAGAAAAAAAAGATTTATTTTCACCAAGTTCCCTGAAAACTTTCTAAGAACCTAAACGCTGAAACTATTATTTTGAGCCTGTCAGAAGAATGGTATTATTTTGGAATTCTGAATTTAGAACATTTGTGTCACAATCTAGAGGACTTCCTGGTGGGAATGGTGAACAGGCTGGGGCCAACCAGAAGGGAGGACGGAGAGACTGCTGTGCTGCTCCAGTCACGCTCAGAATGTGGCACCTACTCTGCTCAAGGCAAGGGTGAGATTTGTTTACCTCTGTGTGCACAATCCCAGGAAGACTCCTGTTTGGCTGGAGAATGGTTTCTCAACAAATGTTTATTGAATAAATTGAATAAACAAATTCTGTCATGGTTAAAGGAGTCTTATCGACATCATTTGATCAAAATAAAAAAAATATGGGTTGGGTGTTAAGACAATACGAAATATTTAAAACTGATCAAACAATTATATCTGAAAAATTCTGATCAGATAAAATTGAACCTGGGGAAAAACCTTTGGTGCCTTGCTTCTCAATTCAGCCCTGTAGTTACATTCTGCCAAGACTATCATCAATGACTTAGGTAAGAAAATAAAGATTCCAAAGACCTTAAAATTTATGTGTATACATATGCCATTTTTATTTATTTATGACTTTAGGGATAACATTATCCTTATAGAAAATGTGGAAAATATATGAGATATAAAAAAAAAATATTTAAACTTAACAATGTATATGTTATAATATAGTAAAGACTATAATACATAGTTATTTTTATTTTTTTACTTCTATTATTTGTCCTGGTATCAAATGAATTTCCCCACATCATTTAACTTCTTAAAGTATAATTTTTAATAAATAATATTCTAATTTGTAGAAATATAAATTATTTATCTCATCCTAAGTATTTAATGTTTATATTGATTTTAGTTTTTATGTGTGTGTGTTGTTAAAAATGACATCTTTGTTCAGAGATGGCTTGTAGATAGTTCAAGAACTATTTCCTTAACTGATCAGGATTGCTCGGTCAAAGGTATAAACAATGATAATTTTTTTTTTTTTTGCTAAAATGTTTTCTGAAAGGGATATCCCTAAAACTCTTCTACGTACCAACATAGACTAGCACTGAACAATAGAAATTTTATCGTTAATGGAAATGATTTATATCTGCATTGTCCAGTTCATTAGTCCCTAGCCACATAGAGGTATTAAGCATTTGAAATGTGGTTAATGTGGCTATACATGTTTAATTTTATTTAATTTTAATTAATTTAAATTTAAGTAGTTACAGTGGTTCCTGGCAACTGTATTGGATAACACAGGTAAACAGTTTCTGTGTCACTAAACCCTTAGCTGTAAGGGACTTGTCAGTGTCTACCCATAGTCTCTCAGGTGTAACCACTCAGTGTGGGACAGGCCTACTTCCACTGCCCAGAGACTTTCTTCAGGAACTAGAGCTCATGCTGCCCAGGGCAGGCTGGAAGTGGAACGGTCTTAACGATGGACTGATATGACTTGGCATATAAATACTTTTCTGGGATTGTGAAAAGCCATTATAGCCACCTCAGAGGCAAAAGTTCTGCTGACTTTAAGAGTTCTCAAGCAGGAACAAGTTCAGTTACCCATAATGGTGACAGACTTGTTAATTTACCTTATATAGGTTCTCTTACCTTCCCTGTTTCATTTCTCCACTTCTCTCCTAGTGTTTCTTTGTACCCAAGTTCTGTTAAGATCTACTTATTGAGAAACAAAAACTAAGAATGATGCTACCAGTTTCAGGAATATACTTACATGTTGGGGTATTTGGAGACTCTATGTTCTGTGAGCATATAGTTTAAGAGTTTAAGTAATGGAGTCAGATAGCTTAAGTTTAATGTTAGCCTTTCCTTTTCTGGTTGTATGACCTTGGGCAAATTATGTAACCTAATACTTAGTGTCCTCTTCTGAAAAAGAAAGATAATAACTGTCTCCTTGCAAGACTGTGATAGTGCATGAAAATAACTAGCTAATGTTGGCACTTACCATTTATTGTTATTTTATTCATTGTGTTTTTAATAATGGTGTGGAGTGCTCTTTGGCAAGTGAGCTAACTTGGCTTATAAAAACCTGAGCTATCTTCCATGGTGCTTGCTTATCAGAAGAATTGGCCAGGGGAAAGATAAAGAGCATTTTGCAGGTGTGGCATAAATCTTAGGTCATTTACTATGACATGAGCTGAGCTCATTGGACTAAATTTCTGATAGGCAAAGATAGACATGGCTGGAAACTTAGAGAACAGTACAATGAGTTTGTCAGACCACACGTTCTGAGGGCATGGTCCTCCATAAGACTGATGTCACTTCAGAACCACTTGCAAGTTTAGTGGTTTCCCAGGGCCAACTTCACTCTGACCAGCTAGCTACAAAGTTGGAGGTTTCCACAATCACTTAAGTTTCAATAATTCACTCAAAAGACTCACAGGACTCACTGAAAGTGCTATACGTGTAACAATAGTTTTATTTGTTTGTTTGTTTGTTTTAATAGCAAAGGGATACATATTAGAACAAGCCCAAAGAAAAGACACGCAGGGCTAAGACTGAGAGGGTTCCAAATACAAAGCTTGCCAGAGCCAGCCCACTAAGTTTGAATAGTTCCCAAGAGGGGGAGTGAGAATTGAGAAAAAATGAAAAAGAGAGACAGAGAGAGGATATATATATAGAGAGAGAGACAGAGAGATAGAGTCGGAGAGCTAACAGTGAATACTGCCCGCTGAGTTTATTTATCACAGCATATATATACCCTTGGAGAAGCACCACCCACACCTATGCAAATGATCGCTGACCTTTAAGAAAGTTCTCACAAAACATCCTTGTTCCTGTTTTTGTCTCTTATTCCCTGGGGCAAGAAACATTCAACATTAAGCCAAACTTCCTCCTTCAGTAAACGAGCCCACCTGCTCTGCAAACTTCTAGCTTGCAGGCAACTCCAACCCTGTCTGCAGGGCATTCATCAAGAATGGCTCCCAACAAAAGCTTGTATCATCCACAGGACCGGGGCCCCTCCCAATACTACACAGTGACAGTACTCAGAGTATTGCCAACCAGGGAAGTTTACTCTGCCTTGGGAGTCCAGGGTTTTATTGAGGGTTCATTATGTAGACGTGCTTGATTGGGTCATAACAAAGATATTTCTATAACTTGGTAAATTCCCAGGGACAAACACCAACCAAATTTTTTGTGATACTGATAGTAATTGGACTGACATGCAGTGAGTCCATGAGATCCATAATCACTGGAGAGATTAATGTGAGGACCCAGTACCCTCATTCTCCCTGATCACTCTAAAAGCTTTTGGTTTTAAAGTCTAGAAAATGAATAAATCGATAGATGATAGATAGATAGATAGATAGATAGATAGATAGATAGATGATAGATAGATAGATAGATAGATAGATAGATAGATGATAGATAGATAGATAGATGGAGTAAAACTCTATCACAGCCATGGAACTCATCATAAACTCCCACAAATGATCTAAGTTTGCCATATTGCATTTGAGTTGACCTGACCTAGATGCAGCGCAGAGAAGACCTGAGAACCTTCTTTATATTTCACAATCCATGCTGTTTTTTTTTTTTTTTAATCAAAATCCTGAAGTAGAATCACTTGATTTCTATCACCATGGAAGCTGATCTGCTGAATATAAGATGAATTTACTGCTTAAGGTATAAAAATCAAATTTATTTTAAAAGTTAATTTGATGAAATATTACTTTCTAATAAAAGCTAATTGTTTCTGTAGTTAACACCAAATTACTTTGTAAAAAGTGGGGTTTGTGGGTAATCTTTTCATATGCTTCTACAGCGTAAACACCACCCTATTGTTTATAAGGTCATCCTAGGTTCTTTGCAACCAAGTTTTGTTGTTCAATTATATTTAGATATAAATACAGATATGTCTCCCAAAATACCTAAATTCTTAGACTAACTTTGGGGAAAAGACTTTTCATTAAGGTTTGCAATTACATGAATTCTTCATCACCGCTGATTAGATAATGTTCCATGCTTATTTACAAATCCTTAACAAACATTTGACATAAAAGGGCTGACTTTTGTTTTATTTTTTAGTAAATAGAAAGTGTATTTTAATATTTTAAATTTAGAAATACATTAACTTACTTAAAAATCTAAATAATTAAAAAATATATATAAAGAAATATTTTGTTTCTATTCCTGTCCCAATCTACCAAATTTCCCGTTCTTACAAGTAGCCTTGTTTATTTAATTCTATTACTTGTTTATTTTTTCTATATGCAAATATAAGATGATAATGCGAAAATATATTCTTATGTTTCCTCATTCTGTTAGAAGTAGCACACCAAATACATAGCTTTTTTTAATTAAAAATACGTTTTGAAAATTTCCTTATCAGAGCAGAGAACATCCTTACTCTTTTCCACAGCAGTACCATTGGTGGAATGATATGTGGATGTACCATTGCTTCATTAGCCAACATCTTATGACTCACATGGGTTGTCTCTAAACTTTTGCTCACAGAAAAATGCTGCACTTTGCTTTTTATTGTGAGTAAAGGAATCTGTTAAATGTATTTTCCAGAGCATGACCAAAATTAAATGCATTTGCCATTTTGGTAGAAATTTTGGGACAAATTGTCAAATTGCCCTTCATAAGGGCATCATTTTTTTATTCGTATTAGCTATGTGCGAGAATGATTCCTTACCCGCACCCTTACTTGCTTTTATGTGTTGCTAAACTATGAGATTTTTGTCACTGTTGTGTAGTTAGCCAAGGTTTCATTTGTATTTCTCTTACATGTAAATTTAAGTATTTCTTCATATGTTTGAATTCCATTCATATTTATTTTTATGTGAAGTTCATATTTCTCTATTAG